>PNEQ01105913.1:0-29446 GCA_003012365.1 Medauroidea extradentata
TCACTGACATTGTCAATTTTTAGGTCCACCATTTGAGAAACACTTTGAATTTTCTTGTCCACATACTCTATTTTAGTATGCACTAGCTCACTAATTCCCTCTATCTTCTTGTCTACATTCTCATTAACACTGTCAATTTTCCTATCAACACTGTCTATTTTCTTGTCTACATTCTCATTAACACTGTCTATTTTCCTATTGACATTCTCATTAACACTGTCAATTTTTTGTCTACGTTTTCGTTAACACTGTCTATTTTGGTATTTACACCACTAATTTGGCTACTTAGTCCCTCTAATAGTGGTCGCAAACCCTCTAAGTCACTAGCCATTTTTCTTGTAATCATAAACTTATAACCTAAAATTTCCTACCTAATAAAAATTAACACCTTTGATTAAATATCTGAACATCTACACTTAATTTTAACATCATTTAAAGCATTTAATTAATTTTAAATAATTGCCTCCATCCCATTTCTGACACCAGTGCTACAAGCTTGCGGGCTAGGTACGTTTGGGGATTGTGTTCTTTGACAAAATAAAGAAAATAAAGCTAACCTAGTTTATTTACAACTGTATATACAAAAAATTCTATGTCTATAAAGATTTATCACAATAAATGTCAAACAGAAGAAATAACTACTATTTACGTAAAGGATAAAAAAATACATCTACACAGTTCTCTGTATGTAGAAAGGTTACTAGTCACTTACAATGGTGGACCCAAAGAAATAATACCGAAGAATCTTTCTGGCCTAGAATCACCTTCTTCCTACTACTTGCTGCGGTCCCACTCGCTGGACGCCCTTGAACAGTCGTCGCAATCCAATACTTGGCTGCAGCTCCCCCTTATATACCCCACCTTCCTTCTTCTCGAATTATCTCGGCGGGTCTCTGTTCTCCAACCTCCTGGAAAGATGTCGCTTCAAAGTCACGCACCACCCCGAGTGATAAAGAGGGAACAGGATCATTCCAGATCACGATATTTTCCCTCGGTCACCCGATACTGGGTGCAAGTGGTTATCATGGAGTAATACACTCCATGCGGCACCTGAGGAGGTCTATTAGCGCTGCCGCCACCGTATTGTATTTCGCCGCCCTGCCCGACAGCCACGGAGGAGTGAGTGGGAAGGGGGTGCCCTAGCTCCGCCACCACAGTATCGTACTACACCGCCCAGCCAGACAGTCGCGGCTCGCAACAATACTTTACCTAATTCGCTGTCAACGTCGCATGGAGTACTCCAGTAAGTGGTAAGGTAAATATAGTTCCCCCAGACGTTATTTTAATAGTGCTCTAATATCCACTAACTATACCTTCACAGCGATAGTAACCTAAAACTTGAGTGTTTTGCTGGATATTCACTATTGCTAGCGAATGTTTCTGCGTAGCAGCAAATCCACAGTTACATAAAAAGGACTAACCGCGAGAAAATGACCAAAAAACCGAACGAGCAAATGAAGGAAGCCAGAAATGGCTGTAAACAACATACATCAATTAAATTCCGAAATAGGAGTACAGTATAGTCGGTATATAATGGGAAACAAAATACTAAAAAGGTTTTCTTTTACTAGATTCAGTTTCTTGGACGTACTCCATTGCAAAATTGAACGACTGTCAAAGAAAAACTAAACAAATAAAAGAAACCATAAAATAAGCAGAGTATGCTTAGTCAGCAAGATACAAACACAACATGAAATTCCAAGATGGAATCGGGTCAAATAAAAACAAGGAACAAACAGATAATAAATGAAATTAATAGCAAATAAAATGAAAACCAAATAACATGCGACACAACGATGAGACGAAACAACAAACACAGTAGATATCAGACACGAACAGAAAAAATAACAAAAGAACACAACAAGTAGTCGAGACTAAATGCAACAGATATCTGACATATACAGACAAGACAAACGACACAATGAAGAGACAAAACAAAACAAAGTAGTTTTCCAGACAGACAGTGTTACGACGTTTCGGGAACTGGAATCTGTTCCCGTCATCAGGTAGACACACAGGGTTCAGGAACACGAGTGAAAAAATCATTCCAAGTTCATAATATCCCACAAGCCAACAAGCGCGCTCTTACAGGCCTTCCCTCAGTCGACAAACACAACAGGCACCTTCAGCTTGTGGCTGGTTGACGTCGTAGACAGTCTTCACGCCATGACGTGTGTATCTCCGGACAGGAGGATCTCTGAGGCGACTGAAGGAAGACGCTGGCGAGGTCAGGCTCTGATTGGTTAATGGCGTGATGAGCCCGTGCTCGCAATTCACGCCGCGGAGTTGAAGGGGACGACCTCCGCGACACTTGGTGGACACTGTTTCGCGTCCACGCCAGAGGATCGACGACAAGTTAACAGCGTGGGAAGTGGGTAACCTACGTCGTTTTACTAGACGATTGCGTCGCGTTTACAGGTGCGGGACTCCTGCTCGCCTTAGGGCTTAAAATTATGATAACAATGAGTGTAAAACAACACATCAGATATGTCACTTCAGGAAACATTAACTATGTATCGTGCGTTTAGTACTACAATGCAACTAGGTAGCTGGAGATATCTACTTGTAACATTGATATAGACAGTTCGGGATAAAGTGGACACTAAAAAAACCCTGCTAAATTTCTATTTTCAGCCAATTCATATCTTTCCGCGCGTAAAGGCTAACAACGGGAAATGTTTAAGCTCTCTGGACACGTCACTTGATGTTTGCACCTGTAAGATAAATTGTACAGTCGGGAGGAATCTGCATAGTTTGATAAAAATATTTTATTAATTATATAAAACACAAATATGTCGAATTCAGTTTTTATTATATTTCTGAATTGTTTCATTTAAACAGACAAATACACGGACCTATTTTCCGCAATTCACTACCAACCGTACGAGTAAGGTAACAATTGTTAATGTAGAATTATATGCAGTAACAGCTAGTGATTTTTTTCAAAGGTTAAATATTTAGTGCTCACTTTATCCGGAACTTTTGTCGTAAACTTAGTTATTTTTCTCAAATGCAAATTTGTGTTGCAACAAAACTTCTAATTAACACGTCTACAAATATATACACATCAATTGGAACAATAATAAGGGTAGTGTAGACATCTGCTGATAACTTATACTTGGAAAAGTTAAGTTTCCTAATTGTTGTACTAAGCTCCCGGTATAATATACAAGATACCTACATAATGAAGTAACTTGCAGTTACTCAATGAGCTTCTGGCTTCTATAAAATCATACGTTGGCACTTTAGTTTGCTTCATATAGTTACGCGAATTGATTTAGTATACTAAAGTAATAACGTATTTGAACATTTAGTGTTTAGTTTTCAGTGTGGAATGAAAATTCCTAGACACGAAATAGGCCTACTTAACGACGTACCGATGGAACCACACACAATAATTACTAATTCTAACTTATTCATTGAAGTACGTCCTTTCGCGTCTTTCGCTCAAAGGGGAGGGGCAGGTTACTTGTGCTACTCAAAATGTTGGTATTTGTGTCGTTTAGTGAATAAAGTTTCAAATGTATTCTATGCTGATAGTTAGAAGACAAGTGATTGTATGCAATGGTATTACATTATAATTTTTTAAATACCCAGTAGTGATGTGAATTTATTTCACCAAACGACCTAGAAACAAATATTTTTTGTGGAGCTAAGTTACCGATGCTGGTGCAAAGTATACCCACTTTACGGTACTATACGAATCAAATGAATTATTTTTAACACTAGGCTCCAATTATCTATTTATTCGACAAATGGCCCTAAACTAACATAAAATTTCACAGACGTTGAGTAGCCACGGTGGTGTAGTGACAGACATGCCACTTTCCACCACGGCAATCCGTGCACAATTCCCTTCGAGGACGCTCCCAATTATAATCTCATGGGGAAACGTTGCCAGCTACTAGCAGCAGACCATCTCGTAACACCTGTTCTCCCACGATACACTCGTCTCAAACCGATATCATTATAACCCAACAGGAGCCGAGGTTGGCGCAGTGACTAGAGAACTCGCCTCCCACCAAGGCGATCATGGTTCGATTCCTGTCTTGGACTTCGCATAGAAATGCTCAGTTTAAATACAAGCTCTGTTATTTTTTGAAATATTGATTTTCCATTATTCTAATATTTGAAACGTTTGTTGCTTGCATAAATGTTTCTGGATAGTAAGTAAGTATGTAAGCATGCATGTATGCATATGCGTATATGCATGCATGTATGTGTATGCGTGTATGCATGTGTATACGTGCGTGAATTTCGGCATGAGTGCATGAATGCGTGTATTCATGTATGTATGCATGCATGTATGTGTGTTTGTATGTATGTGTGTATGTGTGTATGTATACATGCATGTAGGTGTGTTTGTATGTGTGTATGTAGTATGTATGTGTGTATGTACGTACGTATGTATGTGTGATACACTGCACGGTAACGTGACCGGCACGTTGCTTCGCAACGTCACATGCCCCGGACGCTTTTACGTTTTCAACACGTTGCTTAGTTAGACGTTCTGTGATGTCCGTGACGTTTAAAAGTTTCAGTGAATTTACTTAACGTTGTTGCATCACCATTTGTGCTGTATGGTATGGTGCCGTGTAAAAGTTGCATTTTAGAATATTGCTGTGCGGGAAAACACAGTTACTATGCGGTATTTATAACGTAAATAAATTGTCATATATCCTATCTGTAACAAATAATAATGCGTGCAATGCAACGTTTTATTTCCAGCTAGTACAGGTGGTGTCAGAAATGTTGCTACAATCTTACAATGTTCTAAGTAGGTTACAAAGTATCAGCACATTCCCTGCATGTTCCAGGAATTTTACACCAGTGAACCCAGCAAAGTTGCAGATGGAACCTCGCAGCAAGTTGCCTATGTAGTATGTACGTGCCAGAAAAGTTACAATTGTGACTTTTCTCACTAACTCACTTTCATTTCTGACCAGAGATGCCATACATGTACAATACTACTGTATTAATATTCTCATGCACAAATAATTAGAAAATGTTTCGTTCTGCTTTAGCATTTGTGGTATCCTAATTAGCAATTTAAAATTCCTTCTGTTTTCACGAGTATATTTAACATAAAACATTTTCTCCGGATTGGTATAGGGATGGTAATTTATTTTTATTTTATTCAACTACTAGTAATTGAATTTGTTTCCTTGCATTACTGATTGTACATTTAAATGCTTAGTTTCAACGCAGGCTATGAGACCTTTTCCAGTCATGTTTAACATCATTATTAAATTCAGTGATTATATTTGAATTGTTTGTAGCTCGCATGAAGGTGTTTGGGTATGAAACATAGGCCTTTTCCGAATATTGCCTTGAAGGATCCTTCACACCCTCGCATCCTTGAAAAGTGCATCATGAAGGATGCGGCCATTTTTATTCGTGTCCGAATCCAAGGATGCGTGGCACGCGTTTTTGCGTCCTTGCTGTAGTCATTCCTTTGAATTGAGAATTCGGACAGTATGTTTATACATACGTGCACCCTTAACCGCGAAGGATGTATTGCTGTGAAGGCTGCGAGGATTTAGGGTGCCGAGGACTATTCCAATGAATTCGGAAACAGCTGTGGTGATCTATTTGAATGATCCTGTTTATGTTGTAGCAATGTGGTAGTTACGTACCGTTGAAGGGCTGGCAACGTACAGACAATGTGGTGTTGTGACGTGGAAGCTTTGAGGAATAAAACTCACTTGATATAAACAGGGATATGCTATGTTAGCGTTATTATTTGGAGATGGACTAGACTTCACTGGTTTGTACTTACCAGAGAACAATCTGCAATTACGTTTCTACGAGCTTATGTGTGATGACTTTTACATGTGTGACTGGTTTATGGAAACTAATCACTCTACCGAGGCACTTTTACTGTTAGAAGCATTCTTAGCGACAAGTTATGATATTGTCGACCAATAATAGACGTTGAACAAGCATACAGCCGTTTTGTGTCTAGTATGCTGGCAGAAAATGACGCAAATATCAAACGTCCCTAGCCATAAATTTCAAATAATGAATGTTTGTATAAAATTACAATAATGTTTACTCACAGTTGACACACATAGCCTGTAGGAAATAAAAATTGTGCCCTAGTTCCCCAAATGCACCGTAAGTGATCAATGGCGTCCCCTCTTATGGTATTCCTGTCGAGGGACAATCGTAGAGGACTGACTAGTGTAAGAAGAATGTTCGAGAGGAAAACAGACGCCAGTTGAGCGACGAGGCGAGTAGTGCTCGTTAAGCAAATTACAACTGCAACACTATGGTGATAAGCATATGACGGAAGCCAAAGAATTGGACTACAGATGCCACGATGTGTGTTCCTCATTCAGCTTAAGAAACCTCAGCTTCGAAGCCATAAAAACGACATTTTTAACCATACTCATTATTTTCTCCCTTCCTTCTTTAAGGGCTTGTTCCCGAGTTTTTTTCAGACTGGTGCCAATAACTCAAATATTTTTTAACCAAAAGTTTTGAAAAAATTTGAGTCAATGTGCAATCACACGATGCACAATATCGTGGACGCGTTTTTTTTAAATAATGTACCATTCGCCAGCAAAAAAATAATTTCCTTCATTTTTGCTTATTTTCACGACGAAAAACGTGGTACTTTGGGTAATGAAATCTAAAAAACCGTTCAGTATAATTCTACAAAAAAATTCAGCTACAAATTATAACATATAAGTGTCAAAAGTGTGCAGCTAAATTTTGATATGAGTATTAGGTAGCAATAAAAAAATATTTTTGAAATCACTGCAAAACTCCGTAACAAGGCCTTAATGACATACTATATACGGACGGTGTTATGAATCAATAGACTATGAGCCAATTTTAAATTATCAGTAAAACATGCTGTAAGTTTTTTTTCGAATTTGAAACTGTCTTATAAAATATGTGTTAGTATTATAAATACAATATTCATAATCACAGGATATAGGGAGAAAATACTTTTTATACTGCTGTTTCAATGCAGAAAAATATTTTATACCGAGCTAGTAATTGGCGCTTAGTCTATTGGTGCGTAACACTGTCCCTATAAGGCTAAAGTCAAACGCAACTTCTATGGACATTAGTTATTTCTTGCATTTCATGAAAAAAATTACCGTATTCCCAAAACAGTTATTTTAACGGAGATAAGGGTACACGCGTAAAGAGTGATTTTAGAGACGACGTCCTGACCTTGAGTAAAGTGGTTCCAACACTGACGATCTGCTTGGTGTGCCCTGGTGTGTTACGATGGCTTTTTTTTTTTTTTTTTTTTTTTTTTTTTTTTTTTTTTTTTTTTTTTTTTTTTTTTTTTTTTTTTTTTTTTTTTTTTTTTTTTTTTTTTTTTTTTTTTTCGTTGCTGTCATTTGTCGCCGCTGGAAAGTTCATCTGCTCTCGTAGCACTGCGTCCATATTCCTATTGCTGGATAAATTGCTATTCTTTCTTCACTACACTTTTTTACTATTTCAGTTCTCGGTTGGCATTGTTCTGCTCTTTAGATTACAGTTGTTTAACTATCTGTCCACAAATTCATTCACGCTGTCAATTTTTCTGTCTACGCTTTTTTATTTTCCTGTTTACTTTACATGCACACTATTATCTTATCTAATAAGCCTAAGTCGCTTACATTACCTGACTATTTACAGGTTTATTCACATTACTAATTTACGTTATTTTTAACACTACTTATCAGTATACAGTTCTGACAACTGTACTAACTGATTATTTACATTATTTATCATCGTATTTACGTTATTTATATTCTCATTGAGACTATTCATCTGACAGCTCACACTGGCTCTCTATCCTCCATTTAGGGCATGCAACGCCTCCATAAATTTTTTCTTGCATCATCATTTATGAGTTAATCAGTTTAAATCATTATCTGGAATTTAAGATACATAGTTTTAGCTAATTATTTGATAAATAAAACAATTCTAAGTACATGTCCAATCAAATATATAGGCCCTAGTTATTTGCTTGGGAAAAATCATGCCTCGGATAGACAGAACATGTATTTAGTGGCATTATGTGAGACTGTAGACGTGTGTGTGTGTGTGTACTTACCAGGGACCCCCAGGCAGACCAGCAGAGGTTGTCGGGGAACAGATATATGTCGAGCATGCTCCAGACACCTCTCCAAACCACCACAGCCAGAGAGCCTATCACAGTGATGCTGAATATGCAGTCCAGCACGTATATGCCCATGTCTTGCGCTCTCTGCTGACACAACAAACACACATGTTTCAGCCACTAACATCTATAATGAGTAAGTTATTTTACTGTATTTTTGTACTTAAGGCCATGATCCATCATAATTTCTACTGCTTTCACGATAATTAATATTTTATTCCTAAACGAGAGCAGATTTCGAAAAACTGTTGCATAGTTTTGTAAAAATTAGTTTTTAATATGTAGTCTACTTTTTTCTAGAAAAAAATTAAAATAGATTTGGCTAATTATTTTATTAATGAGAATTTCCATAAGTGCATAATTAGATTAATCATTGTGCATTTTGTCTTTTTAAAAAATTATTTAACAAAGTACACACTGATCTTAACAAAACTTTGCAACAGTTTTTCGATCCTACTCTCGTTAGGATTTTAAAAATATTTATCGTAAAAGCAGTAGAAATGATGGACCATGACCTTAAGCTATTCCTAGAAACAAAAATTAATGGTAATTTTGTGTTTGTGCATATCACTGCTCGTTCAGAAACTGAATAGGATTCCATTTATTGCCAAGAAAAATATTATATTGCTAAACGTGTAAATTGAATTTTCCTGTTAGAACAAATGGTAGATTTTGTCATTAATATTAAAATGAAATAATTCACAGTGACAACGATAGCACTGTCAGGATACCTTCTTGCTTACATACAGGAAAAATCTTTTTATTTCTTATGTTTTATTTATTTATCTTTAGTTGAATCAGACAAATTTTGAAAACACAAAATCTTTTTCCTCAGTGATCACAGATGTTATCCTAAAGCTGCTAAGTACCTTTACTTATCCTGTGAATTATTTCAGTCCAGTTATTAAAATAGTTTTTACCATTTGTACGAACAGAAAACGGTAAAATATGACTTTTACATGCGCTTACACATAAGGAATATTTTTTCGAAAAAAAAGATGTTTTATTTAATGTCTAAATGTTGAGTAGTGTTTGGTACAAATGTAAAACTATTAATTTTATTCTTTCTAGCACCACTAAGTCTCGCCAATTTTAATGCCTGAAGTATAACAAGCTTGACTAACACATTAAACGTATTAAAAACAACGTTAAAAACAGCACATATGCACAATATTGACCCCTTTAACCGAAAAAAAAAAAACAAATGGTGTCTTGTTGGAGTCTTAAGAGCGCCTTGGTGACTTTGGCCACATGTAATGTAACTTTTTAATATTACAAATTATCACGCGTATAGCGTATTTTGGCCCGAAAATAGAGCAGGGACAATATTTTATATTCTGTTTAAAAAGTCCTTCATAAATTCGTTTCGTGTGCAGTCATATGAACCACAGATTATTTGGAAAATTGAATAGATACTTGAGACAGCAATGCAACTGTGTTATACACACAAATACCAACTCAAAGCGGCCAACTGAAAGGCGTTTAACCTGCCTGAACAACACACGAGTAATGCAAAACTTTTTTGGATGGTATAGAGGATATTTCCGAACAACACTGACAAACTTTAGCAGTGTAGTCCGTGTAAAATACCAGATTACGCAAATAATACTTTGTGTCTAAATTTAATATTAATGAAGAAATCAACCTTTTAAGGATGGCCACCCTCTACCTCCATACAACTTTTGTAGCATTAGGAAATTACAATATTTAATGAAGCTTCATTGAACTTTGTGACTTATGTAACAAAATTATCCTCGTGTTACACATTTCTAGGACCAATAGTTTTGGTTAAAACGCACTTGAAGTTTCAGCGTAGTGTTACAGAGCCTACAGCATAGGCAAAATTGCTTACATGCGAGTTTTTTTCTCAGCGCACAGGTGACAGTGGGCATTGAGTGTAAACAGCGTGATCCAAAATCATAAAAAACAGTAGATATCTGTATTTTAATTGTGCTAACTAAATGTTTGAATTTTTCATTTTTCAGTTTTCGATTGTACTCCCCACCCTCCGCTATATATAAAAAAAAAAAATATATATATATATATATATATATATATATATATATATATATATATATATATATATATATATATATATAAAACACTGCTGCAGGTTAATCACAACGTTGAAATTTATTCTCCCAGCAGCATCAGATAATATAAATCGAAAGTAATTGTGAATTTTTTTTCATATATTCGCTGTAGTGTGTTGTCATTGTAGATTTTATTTGTTACTTTGTGGGTTCATGTGTGGTTTTGAGTAGACCTGTTTTCTTGTGGTTTTATTGTTTTCTGCTGATCCAACATGCCGAGGTTTTCTAATTAATACGGTATTCAAAACATATGTGAATTGCCAAAATAAAACGAAAATTAGTGGAAAACACGTTTCTGGGTTGTTATTACGTGCTTCTTCTGGTATAGACCAACATAACGAAAACTCGCGTGGAAAGAAAGTGGGTGAAGTAAAAGAAAACTACAAAAATATAAATACAGGAAGTGATGTTTGAAGTTATTGATATTTCTGTACTGTCAGTGATGCTTGAGAACAATGCATAATGTAATCAATATACTAAAGATGAAGGCCTATGTCTGAATGTAAACAAACATACAGGCCTGGCTGCTGAGTTAGAAATATCATGTAAACATTGCAACTACAAAACAACTTTTTCCCGTTATTCTAGTACAAATGTAAAAAATTGTGATAGGAAGAGAAATAATTCAAGTAAATAATATAGTGCAAATATTAGGTTAATGTACGGACTACGTGCAATTAACAAAGGAATAGCTGCTAGTGTCAACCCGTGTGGTGTAATGAACTTACCAAGTTCACTGTCAAAATTTTATCAACATGTAAATGCATAGGGTTCAGCTGTGGAGGACGTTGAAATAAAAAATATGTAAAGAGGCTATTGAAGAAGCTGATGAAAACAACATGAATCGTAACCTAAATGTAACATTTTCTATAGCTACTGGCAGAAAAGGGAACATACGTCACTAAATGGTATAGATTCAGCCACAAGTATACATACTGGGAAGGTATTTGGCATTGTGATCATGTCGAAACGCCGTAAATGCACGGGCGTACAAGGATATAAACACGAGGAGCGTTGTTCACCAAACAATAGTGGATCTAGTTGTGGTATGGAGGTTGCTGGAGTGAAAGAAATCCTTGAGCGTTCTTGTTACTGTGTAATGTAAGATAGTGGGTTATTTTGGGTATGGTGACATGAAATCTTTCGAGACAACTGAATAAATGAAAGTTTATGGTGGTTGTGTACATATTATAAAACTAGAATGCGACGGATATGTACAGAAGCAAATAAGTTCAAGACTCCGACGACTTAAACAAGCATGAAAGGCAAAAGGTTGAGTGACGGGAGATCACAAGATGGTAAAAAACAGACTGACAGACTCAACCATTTATGTTCAGAAATTATGGACTTACAATCAGACAGAAGAGGAGAAAAGAGGAGAAAATTAGGACAGCTATCTGGGCTCTGTTTTGTCACATTTCATCGACTGATGACAAATAAATTATGTATTTTATTACGGCCATCGTTTCTTGCAAAATGTTACTCAAATGAATTTAACATTGGGGTCGGATCTCACTAAAAGTTTTATGTTAGTTGTCTACTAAGTTTACTACAAGTACTACAGTTCACAATCTATTTACTTATATTCCCGCAATTTCTCCGAGGTACCTATGATTTATTGGCGATGGAAATAACCTCCAATGTGTATATGTTATGCTGTTGACATTGATAAAAAATTAAGGGTTTTTCGAACCTGGGAGATCTCGAACAATTCTCGGTAAATTTCAGAACAAATAATTCAATAAAAATTTTAAATAAAAAAATCAAATTTTTTAATGTGCTTTTTTCTTTCATTTTGTCCATGATTCAAGTTATGCGTATTTAAACGTATTACCATAAATTAGGTTTTATAAAGTAGGCCTACAGTTTGTAAAATATACCTAATTAAATAGTCTAGTTGCTTGAGGTTAACAGTTTGATGTCTGCGCTATATTTCCAGGTCCAGCCTGTACTCACCAGAAGTAATCCACGGTAAGAGCCTTTACGAAAACTTTGTTTAACTGTTAAAAAGAAAGTAAAGAGTGAAGTTTGTAAAAAAATCAATAATCACATATTACGACAGTGTACCTACGTCGAAATGTATAGCCATGCGGTCTTCAGTTGCATGAATATTTTTCTAAATAACAACGTATGTCCCGTTTGAACTTCATTCGGACTTTAGATGTACATTTGAAGCCATTCTGTTCTAAATGTGTCAGTAAGAATAAGGACAATCCTAACTATTGCCCTAGATATTTAACATAACCATGGTAGATAAACTATTACTACTTCGTGTCAGGCTTGGGCTCCAAAGCACCCTTATTTCTTATTGTATACTGTTCATTTGCCCATGCTGCAACAGCACACACAAAAAGTAGACATTTAACGTACAATCACGAGGTTTTTCGTTCTGCTGGAATAACTGCTTAAATATACAAAAATTGTCGTCTAGAAAATTATGTAATCTAGTTAGGCAGTTTACAATGTTTTGCGAACGTGGTTCTTGCATTGGTTCAGCTTGATTGGATTTCAAAAGACTTGGAACGTCGGTTTCCTTAATTCATCTACTTGAGTTAACACTTCTTAGTTAACTATAAGAAAAAGCGATTTTGTAATAATGTTATATATTACTATATAAAATATTTTACAGTTTTTAATTTTAATTGTAACCTGTGAAAGAAAATGTCACTGGAAAAACACCCTAGATTATATTCCCAACAGAAACCTTTTATAATTTAAAAGAAGTGTATTACAAAGGGTCCGAAATAGCTCAATCGGCAAAGGTAAGATAAACTTAACGTTTTATATAAATCAATATCGTTTTGTAGATTTAAACTTGGCAGTTGTCTTTCTTGCAATTAGCGTGCCACGACTACTGTATTGTTTGTGAGAACTGAGAGACCGATCCTTCGTTATCATAACAATTGTAACAGAGATTACACATCAAGTTTTTAATCGGCGATATCATGTAATAAATTAAATGTCAGTGTAATACTCACCGTCCTATAAGTGCAAACTAACGTAATGTAAGGTGATGGCCGGTATTATTTCCTTGAGAAAATGTCAAAATATGAGAAAACAGGAATTTAAAAAACTCAGAATTGTTACTGAATGAGAAGAAAAAAAACTTGAAATTGTTTTCACTCTAGTGCAAGTTTAAAATACGCAAAACTATGCAGCTCAGGTCTCAACCATGACCCCGCGTCAAGCCCATCACTGTAATTCGCCCGCTGACCATCCACACGTCTTTCGCGTTGACAGTTCCCTGTGAAGTCGTCTGTCTACGGCGCCGAGTTTTATTAGCTGTGGGCGGGAATCGCTTTAGTCTTGTGCTGCGTGCAATGCATGAAACATTCTGCATGCGAGAAGGTCAAGAAAACTTTTTAAAACAGTTTGAAAATAAAACCGAAAGATAATATTTATTTCTGATAATTCGGTATCATATTTTCACTTGTGTTGTCATCTCACGTATTAAAATATACTGTATAAATAAATGTGTTGTTTTGTTGTAAGCATATTCATTTTTAGTACAGTAAATAAAAAGTAAAGAAAAACCTCAAATTTTATTTTGCTGTCAATAATTAGGAAATGTTATTTTCCCACAAATTCAGCTGTTCTCTCAAGTTTTTAATTTTCTTTGTTTAGAAACATTTACTTCATGTATGAGTGCTGCAACTCAAAACTTTAGGAAAATAATTTAGATCAGTGAGAACAAGCCATCTGCAACTTTCAACTGACTAAAACGTACTATAAAAATGCCTCAATTATTACAGAAGGTTTTCAATTTTCTATGTTTAGTAACGTTAACATCATGTACGAGTGCTGCAACTCAAAACTCTAAGGAAAATGTAATAATAATAATTTATAACAGTGAAAACAATCCATCAGCAACTTTCAACTAATTAGAACTGAATGTTAGAAATGTGTCAATTGTTACAAATTTGTTGCGGAATTATCTGCTTGGAAGTCAATTAACATTATTAAGTATTATGGCTGTGGTTAATAGATTGATCCCAAAGAAGCAGTAACTATGTCGGAATTTGGAAATTCTAGTTCTCGCGTAGATCAAATACCCATCAAAATTTTCCAATGTCTAATACATTCATTTGCATTATACAATCTACGTCTTTATTATTAGTTGCAAAACTACATTTTTTAATACACACCAGTTCAGTGCCTAGCGTAATTTGCTGGTATTATAGAGTTAAGGATCGTTATTTTCGACGTTAAGTTTGTGTCGTACAACTGATTTGAAGAAGTGAGAGACACAAGTTTACATAATAACCACAAATTATTTTGTAATATGTTAAATACATAGTCATACATCTCGAGTGGCAGCTTACTTATATGCAGTCTCGGCACTAGCAGAAGAAGTTACGAATAGGGACATGAAAAATTAGCGTTGTTATTTGGTGGTAGACTAGACTGCACAGCCCTATACATACCAGAGTACAACACGTGATTACATTGGCCACGAGCCTCTATGGGATGTCAGTTACGTGTATGATGCGTAACTGATTGTTGTTGGTTAATCACAGCGGAACATTATATTATTGGGTAGAAGCAGTCTCCACGGCAAACCACGACATTAGAGTCTAGTCTGATGGGGACAAACTCTAATGTTGCACGTCTCTAGTTACAAAGCACCACAGAGCTGGATCACACAATGCTGTCTCTCACGAGCTATACGTAGCTGCGAGGCACTTATTAGACAAGTGGCGCGACGTCCGTTACAGAATTACGTTGTACAGACTGATGTGTAAACTATAAAGTAAACAAGTACAGTTTGATCAAAAATAAACATACCTGCTGCAGTCTTTTCCCCGCGCGTCACTTGTTATCTCACCTGTACGTCGGTGGTAATTACAGGCGCTTCATGGTAAAGTGAGAACTTTTGCAGTCAAATGTGTTCACTTTATTGCGAACATACTCATTTATTACCAAGTAACTCTATATCTGAGAAGAAGTAAGTACTGCCAGCAATTCAAGGCTGGATTGAGACAACACTGACGGAACAAACGTAAGTTAAATTGTGCGCCACCTAATCATCACACACACACACACACATGTGAAACACTCCCGCCATATGGCGGTGCTGTGAATGTTCGTTTGGCTGGCAACAGCGTATAGCGGAATCACATAGGCGCAACAGAGCGACACGACAAAAGTGATGCGACACAAAAAAGCCACGTAATTGCGAACACTAGTGTAGCTGCAGCGCGACATATATTAAACAAATATTACATGTAAATAGTTCATTGCCACTACGTATTGACCTCTAGTACGAAAGACTCAGATGTTTACATTTTATTTAAGTTTTTTTTATTTATTTGTAAGATATTTTAAATACCCACTGGCATCCCGAAATGAGGAAATAAAGGGACAATTACACCTTTACTTAAAAAGGTTTTGATTTGCTTGTGATAACCAACGAAGATCTAATAAATATACGCAATTTACCACCAACTCACAAGTTTCACCAACATTTGGGAGCAAAACTAAACTCCAACTGGAATAAAATCGATATAATTTCTATTCAAAATTCGCATCGCATCCGCCATTTCTGCCGAGCTGACGTCACAGAAATCTTGGTGCTGATTGGCGAACTTCTTTTGTTTTAATGTTGCAGTGGTCGTGTCGCATCTGTTGCGCCCGTGTCATTTCATCATTAGTATCTTTATGTAGACCTGTGTTCATTCTGAATCCTTTCTCTACGCTCGATGCCATTATTATGAATGTAAGTAGACGGAAGGGTTTTCTGAGATCGACTTGTCTTCGTAACCTACTGTCCCGGGTTTCGTGTAAGATAAGTAGTAGGAAAATACATTTCGCTTAGGGACGATCGCTAGATTGACGCTGTAGAAAGTATTCATTTAGCGTTAAGACTGACTTGTTTGTACTAGTGTATTAATTTTATTCTTGTTCTGTTAGTACTATTTTTTGGGGTTACGGTCAAGTACAAATTCAGAGGCTTTCTAGTAATAATCGAAACGACTAAAATTATGTAGACGACCTATCCCCGATAACTTTACTTTTCGATATCCACACTTTCTGAAAGCAGTGAGTCGTAAAAGTGAGTAGTTATTTATAAGAAATGTGGACAAAACCCACAGAGAAAAAAAAATGACAACTATAAATTGCTTTTGTGAAATTAATCATGCCAAACATTAATTTATTTTGGTAAACATAAAATAATTATCCGTCATACGTTTAAAAAAATGGTATGGTAACGTTATACTAACCCCACTCCCTTTCCCAAAATTCCTTTATTGCAGTGCGGGAGATATTCTGTTATGTAAATATTGTGTATAATGAGTTTTGGTACATTAATCTGTTGGTTGCATGTAATATATGGGTCTATTTGTTTTTATTTTAGATTAAAAATGCCGTTTACACTAACACAGCGCTGGCATGTCACGTTAAAGAAGGTATTTTGTTGCTGTGCCCACTCAGTTATGCAGTTATAAGACTGGTAAATTTTATTAGTTCAGATTGTCGTAGAATAAGCTACAACAATCAAGACGAAAAAAAAGCGTATATATGTGTGTGTATGTGTGTTTGTATGTGCGTTTTCTTTTCCAGGTGTCGCGTGGCAAATTCAATCTTTTACAAATGCAAATTTTGACAAATTGCACAGAAAAGTGTACGTTTAGAAACTCGTAATTATTTTAATGAAATAAATTAGCTTTCTAGTTTTATTTTTAATAATTGTACAGAACAGTACTGAATTTAATAGTTTCCAGTTCAATTTTGCAGCAGTTGTATTTCTAAAAGGTTGAATTTACAGTGCGGCATCTATACCAGGGTTAAGCAATTGTATAACTAGCAACATTACTTATTTCATAAATGTTATCTCTTGAGAATAATAACTGCATACTTAAATGTATTTAGTCCTTTTTAAGGTGCTAGGTTTGGTTTTTGTAATTGCGTGTTTCTTACGGCAAATGGCGAGATTTTGAATAAACCTTCCTAAGACTGGCGATATTTAATGTCATCGGGTTTATTCCCTAAACGTCTTATAATGAAATATTGTACGACGGATTCTTTCACATTTTATTACGTTACGTGTTAGTTTGAACTTTTGTGTCAGTATCTGTGTCACTATATTTTTGTATGGTATGTTATATTTCTTACATGTATATTATGTTTTGTCTCCGTATGATGTTTTCCTTAAACAAAACAAATATTCTTTGTGTGCTTCAAAATAGGGACTTTAATGTTTCATGCATCTGTCAGGTATTTAAATATATCAGCCACTCAAACACGCACACAAAGTTGACATTTACGAGAAGACGAATCTTCAAGAAAGTAGTTACACATTTCGCCTGCAGTAAATCAGGCCGTTAACATAACATTTGGGTACAAATGTAAATTGAGTAAATCGGAAGGGACTGCAGTCGAGGCGACGTGCGCGGCTTACCGACAGCCGGAACATGGTGGGCACTTCGAAGTACGTCTCGCGCGAGTCGACGGCGATGATGAAGGGCGGCGCTGCGACGTTGCGCGCCGTCCTAGACAAGAGCATGGCGGTGGTGCTCAGCGCCGTCAGCGTCCACACCATCCACTCGGTGGAACCCACGACGAGATTGAGGCCGACGAAGATGCTGCGCCAGTAGCTGATGCACGACACGCTGAAAGCGACGGTGTAGAGGCGCGACGCGACGTAGTAGGTGAGACGGCGACGGTCGGGACGCAGTGCGGCGGCGATGGACAGCTGGTAGACGCCGAAGAGCAGCTGGCCGAGGACGCCGACGAGGAAAGAGGCGATGGCGCTGTTCCGTGGACTGCTGGCTAGCACGTAGAGGTCCATGAGCTCCCAGCAGCCACGCCAGCAGGCGATAGTTAACGGCGCAACAACGAGGCAGGCGAGCAGGGTATCGAGCACGGAGAGCAGCACGTAATGTCGCCGGTTGCGTCCCTTGAAGTTGTCTCCAATGCCGGCCGTGCTGCCCCGCATTCTGCCGCCCCGGGCTGGCTAATTCTTTCACCACATGGTCCCGGCAACCCTCGTGCCTCTGGGTCTGCGCGGCCACTGTCTGCCTGCTTCCCGCCGCTGCCACGCCGTTCTGCGCTCCCAATTGTGCCCGTGCGCGTGTGTGCCGAGCGGCAATTTTCAATTTGTGCCCCCCTCTCGTCCTCTCTTTGTCCACCCTCTCGATTCAGCCGAACCTCTCACGCTTCGATCTTCCTCCATGGCCCCCTCCCACGATCCTCGCCGAGGTAGCTGCCGAACTGTATCGGAGCTTGCTCATATCACTCTGGTAGCTAGAGGTCAGTGTGCCTTGTTGTTGCTAATATCAGGTAAATGGAGAGACCTCCGATACTGGTAACAGTCGAACAATCAACAAACGGGCATGTCACTTCGTCAACCACAGCGGCCATGAACCCTCGTGAGTCGTGCAAGCGAAAGGCTGGAGGGAGTTTAAAAACACTGTGAATGTGCCAGTGGTGGCTCACAATGGACGCATTTGTAGCACTGCTTCACCTAGTTCATAAAAATTATTTGTTTATATTGACAATTTTCTGTGTTATCTATTTTTTTCTTTCCGTCTTTCATAACTTTCAAAACAGAAATGTTGTCTGTTATGTCGATATTGCATTGAAGGACGAGTGGCTCCAGAATACGCATCTGTCGTCACCGTTGGCACGTTTTTAGCTTCGCGCCTGTATCGCAGGACTAGGAAGTGAAAACAGATCTGTATAGACGGGTTTTGTCGGAAACTGTGGTTCTAAACAGTACGTGGTTTCCATGCTGTGACCCGCCTCAAGGCAGGACCCTTCTTCTAGGGCCCCTAGAGGGCCAAAGTTTTCCGATCGCAGCCAAACAACAGAAATCAGTGCACTCTCGCATGCCAGTAAACCGGCAGTTTGATCACAATTGTACGTTTACGCACCGCGTGGCGTTATTTATCTTTCCGTTATTTTATTACTAAAACATGAATACTGTAAACGATATCATTTGCACTATTCGAGAAACTGCTTTCAATCAGTGAAAGGACGATGTTCAGTGTAAATTTGCTGCACTGAAGGAAATATGCATCCGCCATACTTATAAACATTATGTTAGTGAACTGCAAATTTTAATTATATCGTTGTAGGTAGGTAGTTTTAATCGATTGAACCCGGCCTTTTAAGATCTGCGATTCATCTTATAAAACTGCTCCACTATTGGGCATTTAAATTTACGCATCCTGTCATTCACTAATGATTAAACTCTTAAAGTCTTAGTTATGTGAATGATCAAACTGAAATTGCATTTCCTTGCAAGGTGCTTGTCGTCGCGTCTAGTGTCCGGTAGAGACATGGCCTCTACTGAATCAGTGGCAGTTGCAAAGAACGCAATAGTTCAAACGCTCTCTTAATCTTGCCAAGATTTTAGTTGCTACAATCGTTCCGTTTTAGAACGTCACTTCAGTAAGGTTCCCGCGGCAAAGTTTATCAACACCACAGACTAAATAGTAATACAGACGTGAAATGACGTGGCGGCTCGTTTGATATAGGCGAACTTGGCCGCTTATTGGCTGCCCGAGGCTGTAGACTCCAGCCCCGTGTCTGTTTGGCTCCTGCATGTTACTACAGGTTTCCTATTGGCCTGGCTGCCGACCAGCAGAGCAGCTGCCTCACGCTGATTGGCAGTAGGTGTTTCCGCCATGTTGCTGGCCAGGGAAGCCATTTTGCTGGCGTGTGTGACTGAGTTCGCCTTCCTGCCGACTATTTCACTTCTGTATTCCTAAATATTCTGTGTCAACACTATGTGTCCGCGAAACAACTATTATGTCAAACCAATGTGACACTATCTTCGAAATATTTTTTTTCGACGGCCAATTCGTGAAGAAACATATATTTCTGAAGTTCCCGCACTGGGATCTGAACCATTTACAGCTTTCACAAAGTATGTGTTACCCTCTAGCCATTTACGATATTTTACCAAACATCTATTTTCTGTTCTATAGGTTGCGCGCCACCTAGAGTCAAGATTCGTACAAAACTGGCTCATTTTACGTTCTATCCTTTTCCGGACACTTTCTGCACATTTTTCTAGATTTAAACAAGTAAGTACACAGTTTAACATTAATTTTTTCCAGTCACTTTTGCCACGTGCTCTCTTGCATGTATCAAAAAGAGTTTTCTTAGACACTACACAGGCTGAAACAAAACGATATAATTTTTAGGGATGCGGCTGGATGCAGCTGTTCTAGGCATTTTCGTAAAGAACATAAAAAATGAGCGAGAAAATTTTAAGTTTAGATTGAAGCTCTGTGAAGTTCCTTTATATATATCTGACCAAATTTACATATTAAAAAAAATTATGTCGCTTAAACATTACATATTTAGAAGTGCTGGAACTTTTCAATGTACAATGTTGGCTCTACTTTATGGGCAGTTAATAATGTACATACCTGTATTTGAAGTACCTAAAACTTTTACGGCGAAGCTTACACGCACAGACAAGCAACCACACACTCAGTTCAGATACCCTTATAACGTTGCTGGTAGCGATGGAGCTGCCTATCACGAGTGGGGCGATTTCGAGCCTGCTGATCTGGAAAGCTATAGTTCCCGGACCTTGTTTATAACTCCGATATGGTGTGCTATGTGGATTTGGAGATAACTTTAGCTAGAAATAACAGTTTTTTTTAAGACATTGTGAAAATTTGTGTTTTGTCCACTTAGATTCCCATTTTGAACCACTGTGCGTCATCGGCGTCGAAGTTGTCGGACCACTCACCTCCCACCAACGCGATCCGGATTAGAACCCCGACGGGGCTGGTCCCGACTTTTCGCATGTGGGAAACGTGGTGAATCTTGTCGATGCCCGACGGGTTTTCTTGGGATCACCAATTTTCCACGCATTTCTTATTCCGTCACTTCTCCATCGCAGGGTCTTATTCTATTTCAATCCTTAAGGGCTTGTTACCCAGTTTTGCAGTGATTTCCAGAATATATTTTTTTATTGCTACCTGATACTCATATAAAAATTTTGCTCCACAGTTTTGACACTTATATGTTATAATGTGTAGCTGAATTTTTTTGTAGAAATTTATTGAGCGGTTTTTTAGATTTCGTCACCCAAATTTCCGCGTTTTTGTCGTGAAAATAAGCAAAAATAAAGCAGAATATTTTTTTTTTCTCTGACGAATGGTACATTACTCTTAAAAACGCATCCACAGTATGGTGCATCGTGTGACTGCACATTGACACAAATTTTTTCAAGTCTTTTGGTAAAAAATATTTCAGTTAATGTCATCAGTCTGAAATAAACTCTGTTACAACCCCTTAAAGGTATGCACATAACAACGAACACCCAACCAGAAGCCTGCACTTGGGGTACGATACCCTGCTATCGAGTACCATCCCTATTCAATATTTATTTACTTAATGGAAACAATATTTTATATAATTGTGGATTGTAATGCAGTGGATGATTCTCCTGGTATTAAATAATACTGATTTGTGGTGGACAAGAATCCGGGTCTGGTAAAGGTATCTACGTTAAATTCTTCGCTTAGTCAAATATTATCATAAAAAATATTCAAATGTATACTAGCGATATATTTTATGATTAAGTACTAAAACTGCTTAAATAGCACCGTTTTGTGCCAGTAAATCCACAATTGTCCGTCGGAACACGAGCGCCGAGCACTAAGTTGACTGCCTGTCCAGGCCGCAGAGCGGAGTTCAGAGCTCAACCGTTACAACATTATTCGAAAATTGCTCAGCGTGCGTAAGTTACGTCTGCTTACGAACAACAGTCAAAGAACGTTACACACGTGTATACCCGTTTCAAGTCCTCCGTGTATCTCTAAAGTTTATTGTTACGCTGTCGAACATTCGAAAAATTGATTTTTTTTTGTGGTATCTTATATATAGGTACAAAACTCTTAGCGCTGAACATTTTGAAAGGTATAGACCATTATTGTTACATCATTAAATTCTAGTGTCCCTCCTGGATGTCTCACAGAGGCGAGTTGTCGGCGAGAAGACTACACTGTTCAGTGACATGCGCCTAGAGGCTAGGGACAGGCGTGATGCGCGTGCTGTGTCGTCCTTACTGCTTCCGCACTTCTAGGCCTCGAATGCACAAAATACGTTCACCCATATGGATACTTTACGGCTGACTTTTGCTAACTCACCATTTACCTCATCGAGCTACGGGGTAAGTATGAATACGGATGGACGCAGGTTGGCTGCAGTCAATAGAGACATTAAAAATTATATTAAAAACAAAAATTCCATAAGCAAATTTGTCAAACCACATAAGAAAAAATAAAAAAGAATTACGAAGAAAAAAAACAGGATAAAACCCGACAGAAACTGTTAAGAAAAGTTCCTTCCTACCTGCGCCAGAAAAAATATGTTGCCGCGAGTTGCTATTATTTTTTTTACACAACTGCACCAAAATGACATTTGTATATCTACTGTAAGTTGGTGCTACTTTGTCCCAGGAATATAACTTGTTCCACTCAAAATGTTGGTATTATGTCGTTTTGTAAAGGAAGTTTCATAAGTTAGCTAGACAAATAATAGGTTTTACTCGGCTCTTATTACCTTTTTTATCATTTACAATCACGAAAAACCCCAAAAATTAATATTTTGAGTGGGAAACAGAAATCCCGTCAAGGGCCCAAACAATCCCGGCTTATGGTAAAAAAAAAAAAAAAAAAAAGGCGTTTGTATACGTTTGGAAATTCAATACGCTTGTCAGAAACAATTTTAGTGCTCCTCAAAATGACTGCCGTGTCCGGGAAAATATATAAACCAGATTAAATACGCAAAAATAAGAACATGTGTTGGCCTCTATCCATAACTGTCACAAACAGAATGAAACGGTCACCGCTCAGTATTGCCAGTTTGTGGGATTTGTCCCATTTCGTGGGGTTTTTTAAATAAAATAATTAAATATGGGACTAAGGTATTTTTACTGCAAATATTAATGTTATGGGACTTATATTTACAAGCTTATTTGATAAGCTGTTAATGAGTTTCAAGTATCTGCTAAGTGTTTTATAATAGCACTGTTGCGTTGCGTATTACGTTTAAGTGCTATTGTATGTGTATCTATTTTTGTAAGTTATTTACACACACACACACACACACACACACACACATATATATATACATATATATATATATATATATATATATATATATATATATATATATATATATATATATATATATATATAAACTCTTTGGATGTTTCTTGCCATACGGGTTCGTTTTAAAGGCTAGGAGCAGAAGGCGCTGGACTGGAAACATACAAGTAAATAACCCATGCAATGTATAGTACAAATTAATGGTCAATTAAAATATAATGCTGTCGCGAGACAATATTAACTTTTTTTTTCAGCTGTGGGATTTTTGTACTGAAGTGGGACTTTACTTTGACAGCTGAATATGGTTCGTGTGCTTTCCCTGTTGTAATTTTTATGGTGGTCCATGTGGTTTTCATTCTATTTTGTGAGATGTTTTTAATCAGCTTGTTGAAGTAATTCTTTATTGCACATTTAATAACAAAGGTTTTGCAATATCTCTAATAATGATGTATGTAATTAGGATTACTGCTAACTTTGGCTGCTTTGTAAAGTTTCCTTTTGTTTTCACAAGAAATATTAATTCCTTTGGTGAGCCATAGGTTCTTTATTTATTTTTTGTTTTGGTCAATTATTCTTTATGGATTTTTTTTCCAAAAAGTAAGAGACCTTTGTTTATCAAAAACTTAAACTTTTCATTTGTTTCTTTACACACATGTATTGATGGCCACTGTTCTCTGAGTAGATCATCTTTGAATTGAATAATGTTTTCTAATGATAAATTTCTTGTTTTATTGTAAAGAAGGTTTTTAGATGGCATATTAAAATAAGGCATTATTAATGCTTGTGCATCATGGTCTGACAGGCCATTTACTATTAGGAAACATTGATATGTTGAGATATATTTACTCTCAATAAAATGTTATCGATAGTTGTTTGGGAGGTTCCATCAATTATGTTGACGAAGTTAATTATTGATTTCAAGTTGCAAGTGTTAAGTAGACTGTTTAATTCAGATTTTATGTTGCTGTCTATTACGTAATCAATATTAAGGTCTCCACAAAAATTAACAATTTCTAGGTTAGGCCAGTAAACGGAGGACGTCCCAGACTCAGTAGCGCCACTGCAATTCATGTAGGTAGCGCGGGGGTAACGATTCTACTGCTGTGACGCACCGCTGTGTGGAATATCTTGGCCAGCAGTGTACAGATAATAGCAGGGTTGCCGTGACAAGAGGCGTGTGGCCCGGCAGTCTGCGGTGACATTGATATGGCTCTGGCGATGCAGTTTCATGAACAGTGTTTGTGGTTGGTGCCGACTGTGTTATCTTAGATTACACCTCAACACGGCCGTAAGCGTTTCAAAACTTTACTCGATCTTCTCGATATAGGTGAAATTATTGTAAAATTGTTTGACATCCTGGTGCAAGTACAACCTGACACAAGTGGTGAGCCGGTAGGGGCGTAGTAACTTCACCCCCTTTCTTAGCTAAACATATTTGTTTTTAATTTCGTATTAAAATTTAGTAATATTTTTACTGGTAGAAAATTATATCCAATAGATTACACCTGCTACATTTCTACTTTAGGCACAAACAGACAATTTAAATACATAGTAATTTTTTTTCTCGATAAACATATCGCCGACAGCAGCACGGTCATAAGATATCGATATCTATTTCAATTTTGTATCTCAGATTGACAAACACAACTTAAATTCTCATTCCTGTCTTACCACTGACCCGAACCCAGAATGCACCATAAGCCCGCGCGTAACCAAGTGCTAAGTAGAGGTCGGCCAATGAAATATTAAACGTCGTTGAATACAAATATAATACAATTCAGTATAGTTAATTAGTTTTCGAATATCATCATAGCGTACATAGTAAGGTTTTATTTTAAAACTGCAGAGAGGTAAGACAGTGGTTATTTTAGAACATGTGCCGCGTAAAACTTTATATTTGTTTTTGTTTTCACAAAACATAGCATATCCCTGCAATAATAACTAAATTTCATTGTCGTGAATATTTTTCCCTGCACAAAAAAAGTACACAAGTGGTGAGTGATTGCTGACATTGTAAACGTACAGTTCTGCTGCCACAATAGTACAGGGAGGAGGCAGCGACAACGTCGAATCGAACACAGGAGATAATACCTTCGGATTTACCTGTGAGACAATCGTGCCTGGGGATGCAATTGGTTGTCAGCCGTCTTTGGCTATCTCCTATTCGCCCTGTTCTGGGCAAGAGCGTAGTCAGGATTTTGACTCGCGTGTAGGAGGGCCATTGTTTGTAATATCTAGTAGCAGGCACTGTTATGGTTGATTTTTAAATTGCTACTAAGAGACTAGAAATAAAAATATACATAGTTTACTATTATTAGCAGTAATTATTATGATAGGAATATAACAGTTTTGTAATACATATTTTTATTTAAATAGAGAAAGGTAATTTATCCGGATCATCCCCCTTATTTTCAGGCTACGTGTCTGCAATTTAGCTTCTACTCCATAGTCATCGATATTACTGTCATTGGCTCTTAGTATCTTAAAAGTTCTGTCATATATTCTCAAATCACTTATACTTACTTGTAGTTACGATTTTTGTGTACTTTCAGAAGAAATATTCAATTCCGTATTGTCATCAAGCAAATCGTATGTGTAGTTTCAAAATGTTATTTTTAGAGAATATTTTTCTGCAATGTTTATTTCATTCATTTAAAGGTGAAGCAAATGGGCTTTACATCTTGTCGACAGCGTGGTCATTAGAGACGATGAGACACAACTCTGTACAATGGCAGGAGCTGGGAGAGGAATCGGCGATGTCTTCAGTAAAGAAATCATCCCAGAACATTAGCCTGCAGCGATTTCGGGAAACCACGGAAAACTGAAATCAGGATGGCCGGGGGCGGATATCGAACCCGGGTCCTCCCAATTTTAGCTTTTCGCGTTTATTTGTTTAGAAAAAAGTCATTTAATTCCAATGTAACCACCTCAATACATTTATTCTATCCTACGTTTAAGAATGAATATGCTTGTAGCAACGACTTCATTCTCAATGCTGCTGTACTGTTATCATCGAGTCACAATTTTACTGGCACAAGATCTAGGTGAGAAATGTATTTTGTGGGTTTTAAAAAATATTTATTCAGATTTGGCATAATTATAAATATAACTGCTTATAAATATAATGGCACATGAAATAATGTCAATGAAGACATTACTTATCACTATATAAATTAATTAAATTTTTAAATATTTTTACAGTATTTACAGCATTTTCAATTTTTCAGTGCATGGTTGGTCACCTTTCAATAATAGTTACACTCGTGGAAATTAAACAGGAAGGAACACAAACACTTTAGACAACAGAGGCAATATCAGACAACAGCTCTAAATTTGTTTACGAAACAAATTAGTCATACAAGAAAACTGCAAATAAATATGTGATACATATGCAATTAAAATTAAAATTACTTTTGTGAAAATATTATTTCACAAATTTGAGAGGCGGCTTCAACATTTGCCCTATCTAAAAATAAAAAAAGAATTTAATGAGCGGAAAAAAGGTTTACTCGCTATGAACACAAAATGTATATAGGCTCTGAATGTTTCTTTTATTACGTTTAGGACTGATATTTATGCTCACGGCATGCACCTCCTAGTAAAGGTCTTTTCTACGAAGCAAAACTTAACTATCAAATACCACACAGCTTACAAGCAAAGTTGAATTAAATGCAATGTACTAATTGTTCAACAACATAGTTTTAAATTGATAGTATTTCTTTGCGTACTTCTATACACATATCCTGAAAAAATTATTTTATACTACACAAACGCAAACATTTATGGCCGAATGATTTCCGATTTAATTTAGTTTCTGTTATACTTTTAACGCATCCTGAGCTAATTCTGAAGTAATCAATGTGAGCTTTTATCAATCATGGATCTGAAATAAAAAGGAACACACAGTCTCTTGCTCACCAGAAATTGATTCGCAAAACATGTCGGCCGCTGACAGCAAATATCGTTTAACATGTTAGTAATATTAGTGAACTGTAATCACAGACAAAATTTTCTTACTTAAGAGTGTGTGGTAGATAAATAAATGTTGAAATCATCAATTGATTTCTATGCTTTTTTCGAAGTCAGTATGGATAAAATACTCAATGACAATCCTAGATAATGGTATTTGCCAACTTTATGAGTAAATATTTATCCGGAATTACTAATTCGTTACGCATGATCTCCTGCGCTGCAGTTAAATGCACGAGGTTCCGGCGTCAAAGATTGTGCCTCAGAAGTTCGTAACACTGGAAACTATTTTGTTTAAAACGTTGGCTAAAACTATTGCCTATGATTGCTATTGTTTAACTTTCGCAAATTGGCGTCAAGAAAGCTACAGTTACGCTTTTAGCGTTGAATTATGTACCACGACGCCCTCTTAATAAAAATTAACAGATTTTCATTGACACTTCATGTATAAAAAAAACAAGGTAAAAACTTTTTAAGCTAGCAGCTTCCTCTATTTTTTGCAGTTAATTTTTTCTCTCGCTTGCAGTATGTAAGCAGACTCCCTGGCAGAAAGTTTTCTAGGAATCCTTCCATCGACTATTTCTGGAAGCATACATTTCAGATAAAACCGACGGAGCAGCGGAAACATCTTTCCTTCCCAAAAATTATCATATTTTTCTGTGCGCTCTACAAAAAAAAGTTATTGAATAATGTGGCATACGTAACAAAAATGGTCCTGTTGTCGCAACTGTCTAGGACCTATCGTTTTCATTCAAATCACAATTGTAAGTTCGTCCCAGTAGTATGGAGCCTAGACTACGTTCATGTGAGCTTCACTGTAAACACCATGTACCATAATTATGTTAATTAGCTCACAATACTATCGCTGCAGTAGTAACTTCATATGTGTTTTGGACGTGAAAGTCCGGTACTGGATCGTCAATACGCTAAAGAAATGTTCAGGGTTTTGTTATTTTGCGTTGTTTGATTTCCGATATTTTGTAAAAATATAAGTTTAAAATTCGTTTTACAATAGCTGTTTCTTCCGTATTATTAAATTTAGGCACACAGTGTTCCCTACAATTTCAACTAATTTTTGCACCTGTCAGAGTTTGTTGGACAAATTTATATACTACCTGTATATCCTCAACAGGTGTAGTGACAAGAAAAAGTTCATTTGCAATTATTTGTGTTGTTTTTATATACATTTGGCGTCAAATTTTTTCCCCCTTTTGACCTTATTGTGTGACTGAGTGAGAGATTTTGGTCAGCGCTTAACATATTGATCTTCAGCGCTGGTGAGTGGAGACACGTCGGAATGGAAGGGCTGGGGGTACGAGAGATCCCAGAGAAAAGTTGACCTGTATGAATGGACATGTCACAATTTATACCAAGTTCAAATATGGCCATACTTTATCCGTATAAATTACTTAGTTATGATTGCCTGCCGATGTCAATAATTACAAAAGTTAATTTGGGGCCACCTTAAAAACTTTGAATGAAGTTATAAATAAGTTAACTTATGAACGTTTACAAAATGTATAAGCTATAAGATTCTCAACAGCTATACCGTTTGGCAGCATTTTTGGAAACAGAAGCTTAAGAACTTATAAGTTACTAATACAGCCAATGCAGTTAAACAAATCGGAAACAGAAGATGCTCCATTGCTCGTTTAACTTATTACCATTAGTTTATGACTGGCAGGACACGCTTTAAAAATTAATGGAGCCGTAGTGGTCCAGGGGCTAGAGTGTTAATCTGTTATCAGTATCATTCCGGTTAGATACCTGAATAAACCTGTCATATTTTCGTATGTGGGAATTATACTTGGACAATGTATTTAATTGACGAGTTTTCACGGTGATACTCTGTTTCTCCCGCCCTTCGTTCCAGTTGATACTCCATAGTAAACTTGTCGCACATTTCGTCGACTCTAGAGCCGTTCATGTGTATCACCTATGATTGGACGGTTATTGTAATGTTTCGTTTAATCACGTGAATATTATGGAATTAATACGTTGATTTATTATTATAACGTGGCCACATTTGTGTTTTCGTGTAATTGTTTAATATTCGATGGAAAATTATTTAATTTTTTACATTCAGTAGGTAGTAATGTCTCATTGTACCGTTTCGTTATTATTTTTAAGAAAATATATAAATACAAAATACGTATAAACGAAGTCCGGTTTTTCTCTGT
>PNEQ01105914.1:0-36119 GCA_003012365.1 Medauroidea extradentata
AGACTTGTTTTCCTTCATGACAACTTGAATTTATAGGCTTTTATGATTATGTAGTGTATACAAATTTTACTTTTAAAAGTTATGCTAGAGTTAAATAAAAAAAATTAAAAAAGAAATATAATCCCCATATTTTTTTCTTATTTTATGTATAGTGTGGTTATTTCTTTGTAGCAGCTTAGTTCCAAAAATATTATTTCATTGATTCGAGTTCGAAAGGATATTTTTTGCATTAGGTTCGGTTCGGTTCAGTTCGAATTTTTTTTTGCCTTAGTTCGGTTCGAAACATGAAAACAGAGGTTCGCTCAGCACTACATAAAAATATACATGTTGAGTGGAATGCTGCAGAAATTTTGCGCCGGTATATTTTAAACAATTTTATAAAAATCCATTTGAATTTTATGTTACTGTATTTTTCGCCTGTAGTAACATATGTTTGCAAATTTTTATTTTTTCAATATTTGTAAACCACTTTTAGGCAGTGTTAGTGCTAAATAATCAACAAAAACCTTAATAGATGATTTACTTTTCCACAACAAAAGGTAATAACACACTGGCTGACTTTAACGTGCCTTGAAAGACAGGGCTCTGCGAGATGACTGGCTTGTGTATACGAGCTCCTCCGAGACTAGCTGTCTTATCAGTCTCCTGGAGCCGACGCTGCAGTTTAAAACTGTCAGCAGTGCACGTTACTAGATGCTCCACTGTCTGTATGATAACTTCTTAGTGAAGAAATTTTTTTTGGAAATATAGATTTTGTCCGTCCAGATTGGTAAAACAGTATGTGGGTTGGAGGAAGGGGGGATAAAGTGAAAACTTTTAAGATAAAATGGTTGCATCTCACATACAAATAGAAACACCTAGGCAGAGCACGAATGTATTTGGATAATTCTACGTTATTAACTCTTTATTGCTTGTTTCTGCACCTTGAGATTTCTAATACAGGTGCTATTTCATAAAATGTAAGGCAAATAAATTTATCTCCGTTTTAAATTACTAGCTGGAAAACATTGGAGGGTCAACATAACCCTATTAAGAGCAGAATTTTTTCTGCATTTTTATATCCACAAAGTTTGTGATTTTACAGCTGGAACAAATTTTTATAAATGTAATAGTTTTATTAAAATTTTTAACTAAAGCAAGATACAGTTATTTAACACTGCGGCAATATATGCTGGAAGAAAAATTAGGTCTACAACATGAAAATTAAGGGGAAAAAAAGATTAAAAAAGAATCACATTAAAGCTGATGACCTCATTTAAATATTGTTGCAGAAAACAGTTGTCTTTGTATTTTACACGTCAAACTCGAATACAAAGAAGTAGTAACAGTATGTGTAGTTGGTAAACCATAGCCAAAGTGGCCGTGTCTGAAATGACAAGGTTTGTTTCACAAAATGGTTAGTTGAATCAAGTTTGAGAACAACTTGTATGTACCGGTATTTAAAATATATAGTAAGAATTCATGCCATTCTGGACACTGCATATATTTTCATTTCCTGATTTAAAAAAAAAAAAAACAGTTTGATAATACTAGGAAATTATAATGTGACTCTGATTTTGTATTTAAACATGGTGACATATTTTGGGAGTTTGCACATAAAGTTTTGTATCTAGGATACGGCCGTAGAAGAACAGGTCTGGACACTCGCCTGGAAACTTGAACCCCTTGTTGTTTGGCTGTAGTTCACTAAGTTCACGATAATGCAATAGGTTTTTGGCGCTGCTGTTACGGCGGTCGGACTCAAACTCCCTACTTCCGTTCTACTAAGATAAACAAATTATTAAACGTATTTTTTATCAATTTATGAAACACTTCCTTCTCTCACAAATTTAAGAATAGGCTCCAGCAACCTTTATTTACTTTATAAATTTAACAATGGAAAAAAGAGGGCGGAGTTTGAGTCCGACCACCCAGAAAACAGTGCCAAAAAGTACGACATTCTCGGTAACTTGAACTACAGTCAAACAACAAGGGGGTCAAGCAAAATACATTGTTAGATAGGCGAGTGTCCAGACCTGTTCTTCTACGACCGTGATCTAGGAGATATCAGCTTAGCTAATACAGTAGAATATTGTTAATCTATGTATGAAAGTCAAGGCTGAGAAACATTAGATCCAGAACACTGCCACAGAATGAAAAAAGTAGTAACAAACGCTAAAAGATGTGATTTTTTATTGTATTCGCTTTCTCTTTGGATTGTCATGGTGTTGAAGTTTGTAGAAGTTTGGTTAGACTGCATTTTAGTAAGACCTTTTATATAATCTGGGAGGAAATTAACATGCAAGTAATGTCACATTTATAATTTATAATTATGTAATTCAGATCCAAACAAATCACATTATTTCTTGAAAAATAAGCGGTTGTTTAAAACAATGTCACAAATTCCACTAGGCTTTATTTACTTTCCTGTGCGCCCCGAGAGTTGGTATAATAACAATGGTAAAAAAGCTCCATTCTGTTGCTTCTAATAGAAGTATTTATTATCTGATGTTGAACCTTGAATTGTCATGTTTACCATTTTTAAATATTCAGTCCATATACAAACTAATTACAGCATGGGCGTACCTAGGAATAGTTTTCGGAGGGGTTTTTTAACTCTTATCTTGCATAAACAATTCAATGTCATCTGTGTTTGACGTCTCTAAATGTAATATGAACATATTTTTACTAACATTTGGTTGTTTTTGTAATATATTCTACCATTTGTAATGTAAAATATAATACCTAGATACGGAAACTGACATTTCGGAGGGGGTTTGAACCCCCAAAAACACCCCCTGGGTACGCCCATGAAATTACCGTATTTGTCGGCATATAGGACGACCCCGCATATAAGACGAGTCATGGTTTTGAAGGTACAAAATCTTGAAGAAAAGTAAATTACTAATTTTGAAATTAAATATTTTTTTCCTTTGCCAGAAACATAAAAAATTTAGTTGAAATATCTTCAATGCATTTATTACCAGCATGTAAACATCATAATAGACACATAAACGAATAACATTGGCTACTACTGCCCTCCGCGCGCCCAAAAACCAAGGAAATGCACGGCGGCGGCCGGCGATATCTCCATTTGCCGGCAGGTGTGTGCGACTTGGCAACGCCGGCCGGAGGCACGCCGCGCACTACACGGCAATGCCGGGCAACAACAGCTGCTTGCAAGGTTATCACATTCCTGTGCGCTGCTGTTGTCCGCCAGCCTAGCGCTAGACAGACACATGAATGTGTGGTACGGTACCTAGATCCTCGTTTTTTCTGCCCAAGAGTTTTGTGCTTGCGAGACAAAGGATGAAAGCATGCAGACCTAGATCCTAGTTTTCTCCGCCTGAGAGTTGTGGGCTGGCGAGACAAAGTATCTCGGCACGCGCTCGCATAGTTCGCCGCTTCGCTGAGAGGAAGTGTCCTTTATTATGACTGACGCTCATTAAAATTTCGTACCGTAAATTTTATTAAAATAAACAGGGCACTCGTTTTCATTTGTGACGAAAAACGCAATTCCTTGAAACATCATACAACTCTACAGCTTACAGCTTAGCTTTCAAACGATTTTTGGCTACCAAAAATTTTTGCACCCTCATATAAGACGAGTAACAATTTTTGAGGGCCAAAAATATATAAAAATTGTCGTCTTATATGCCGGCAAATACGGTACAGTATCTCAAGCACTACAGGTGGTTATATAAACCAATGTCTCTAATTCACGTGGTATTGTTTATACATATTCTTGTACGCCCCAAAAGCTGGTAAGATAACAACAATGAAAAAACTGTCGTCGCTTCTGTTACTACTTATTTATTCTGTGACACTGCTGTCTCCTAGGTGCTGATGTAAAAAGTGAATAAGAATAAATTTACTGTATTTACAAATGTTACTGATAAGCACATTATGATTATGAAAAACATACCAGAAGGGCGAAAAATTGGAAACTCTAGGAAACTTAGAAAAATGATTAGTTAATATGCTCAAAATACTGTGGTGTTTAAAAAATTATGTAGATGTTATATTTTGTGAGAATGGAAGACTGAAGTTACAAAGACCGTTATAGAACAGAGTCCCAGAGGTACAGATTGTCCCATCATTACATTCAATTTTTAATAACTAAGATAACACTTAAGTTAAGGGATTATAGGCAATGTTAACCTACATAAATTCCAAAAACTTCCACTTCTCTGGAAAGTTACAAGAAGCCATGCTGTGGAAACATTCCGTTTCCGAAAGTCTCATCCGTAAACTTTCCAGCGGAAACTTTACACCTACCCATCCCTAGGCACAATTAACCGAAGTACTTACTTCTATTCCTACGCACTGTTTTTCTTACTCATTTGCCCTCCTATCAGTAAAATCCTACTGTATGCGTTATCATGACTGCCGCTGTAGCGGGGTCGAGATTTTGCGATGGGTAGAGCACAAGTTAAAACATGGTGGATGGTTCCTTCGGCAATAAATCTACCCCCTAGCTGTGACGAGTGGGTTGAAGTGCCCACGTGGTGGCTTAGCGATTGGGTTTAGATGGCAGAAACTTACGGGGATCAACGTTCACCAACACAGGTACTTTAAATTCTGGATGTATTTACGTTGCAAAAGGAAGTTACAGTTACACACACGCATCTGAGACACTCTGAGTACTTGCCACGTCTTCCTGTAACGGGTCGCGGCAGTGTGCCCATAGCAGAGATAAATACTTGAAAACACACCAAAAATGTTGCAGAGTTACATTGGCCGTACGAGCTGAGCTGTTCACTGCTGAGACGACATGAAGTTACACAATTTACGAAGTTCCAAAACAACAGAAACAATTTTAGGTTCGGTTGAGCGAAAAAAGTTGACACACTTACCCCGGTCAGGGCGCAGAGAAGACTAGCAAGCCAAGATGGCTGTTGATCCCACTAAAGAACTCTTCTTAAAACTAACATGCACAAACCATTAAAAAACATGCCAGAAAATTATGACAACTTAAATTTTGAATTTTAACACCACTGACCGGGTATGATGTGGGTGATGGGGGAGGGGTTGTTATGACTTACATGCAAACACCAAAGATTATTAAATTTATGAGGACTCGCTGGTAGGACCTGTAAAGAGGTTACAAAACACTTGGGTCTATCTATTACAACTTTCGGCGTTACGTTACCAAAATTACTTTTACTGATGATTTCCCGGAACCCGGTAAGAAAAGGGGAGGGGGTGGGGCTCCGGGAAGAGCCGGGGCTAGTCCAGCTGTTCCATTCAGTGTTCAGCAAGTTAAAACAAAATAAGACGCCTCCCGCCGTAGTCCGTCTCACAGGTTACTCCATTTATGTGGCACCTTTAAAATCACATGCTTTTATTTACACATTACGCCCTTCACTTTTCACAACACTACACTAGGGGGAGGTGGCATAGAGTCTAGGGGGGAAAGGTGGAGAGGGCCTCCGGCCGTGTGTTGGGATTCGGCTAGATGGGCTCAGAGGTACGTACGACGTCATGACAAACACACATGCGTGCATGCATACGCACACACACCCACACACCTTCCTTCAGTCTGCACTCGGCTCCGCTTGGCATCTTACTCTAAATAAAGAATCACTGCTTCTTGATATTGTGCAAGCTTACGCTGCACATACGATAATGGCACTGATAGTATTTTTTTATGTATCTAGATATACTGAAGATTAAGGCAGGGCATTTAGATAATTAAAAATGCTAAATAAACTGTGATATCCTGGGCCCTAAACAATAAAACAGACAGTCTGCGGCAGAAATGTACTTTCTTTCTTTCTTTTCTTCAACAACAAGATTTTCTGATGTCTCAAACCTAGAACGAATCCACTTTAATTAATGGCCAATAATTACTGTCAAAAGTAATTATATAGTTATCTCGGACACTGCATCTTTTCTTCACAAAGCAAGGAAAATAGCTCGTCTCCTCTCCCTGTTTAAACATTTCCCGCTAGTCCTGGCCGTTTCCTTCTATATTTATGATCTCGTACTTTGTAGCGAAATCCAGTCTTCCTTTAGCTTCTCATCTCATAAAAAAACCACATCTGCAATGATTTTTAATAATCACAGTAGGTAAGTAGCAGTAAGAGTCACGATAATAAGTCGTAATTACATAATTTACTAGTGCGTCAAAGATTTAAGATAAAAACTTCTTGATTCATGTTTACATAAATTTGAGTGAATAGCCACGTCTAATTTCAATACGTCTGTTAGGTTTTGTCGGGTGCTTGTCCCCGTTAACGAAGCTTTGTCAGATATGAAACTAAGCTAGTTTGCGTTTGGGGCAAGAACTCACCCTGCCCCTCATTTCTTGTCTTCCTGACTTCTCCCATCAATAGTAAAATAAAAATACCTGTCAGTTTAACGCTTCCTTTATCCTGGCGCTCGTGGCGCAAATGCATGACCCATCCCCCTCCCCAGTTACGTCCTGAGCTTTGAAGTGAGTGAAGAGATTTTGGTCAGAAATTAACAGTGTTGCCTTCAGCACTTGTGATATGTGACGTGATGCGAGTAAACTGAAACACCAGAATGGAGGGGCTGGGGACCGGAAGGTCCCCAAGAAAATCAGTTGACCAGCAAAACAAAATTTGCCAAATTCACCAGGTCACACCAAACTTATGTGAGGTCTGCTCGGTTATATTTTCAGATGTGATTTTTAAGAACTGTATCACAGAAAGCAATTTTTCTGCAGTATGTAATAAAAATGTTATGTGCAACTTAAGTTTGTTATTCATTATAATTAAAGCATGTTTATCAAGTGCTAACATAATCATAAAGACTTTTTGAAACAGAGTCTTAAAATTGTACTTAATTTTTTTATATCAGTACAAATGTTTTCACTTTGAAAGCATACTTTATCAAAAAATTTTACCATTTCTTAAAGCAGTTTATTTACATTTTTTGGTTTGAAAATTCTAAAACAGCACCATTTTGCATCTACAAATCCAAATTGTTCCGGAGGAAGAACCCCAGACCCCCTGTTTTTGGTTTGAGGTGTGCTTATATTCACTTCTTAAGGAGTGTTCACGTGGCAAAAATGCATAATTTTATGTTTGTATGGCATAGTGTTAGTTTAATACACGTTACTTGTGAATACATTTTTCCACTTGTAAAAATCTTTTAGCTCTCACAGTTTTTCCATAGCAGCATGCGGAAGTCAGAATTCGCAAGTCACGGAATCATAGTAGTGGTAAAAACAAAGTGTCTTACTCGAATGAAATAATTTACACTGAAATTAGATATTACAGACAATGTGCTAAATTATTTAAAAACACACAACTGTCCTTTTGTATTTTTAAAAAAATTGAAAATGATAACAACTTACTTTATTTATGTCCGTCTTCATGAAGCATGACCAGAGAAGGATCCAGGAGGCCAAGCCATATTACAATTAGTTTAAGTAGTATGTTCAATTTTTTGATTATAAAACACTTTAGATATCACCATTCTTCACCTTAAAATTAAGTTTTTTTTTTGGGAAGAGCATTCCCTCCCCAAAATTTTTACTTGGTGTGGGTACATCTACTTTTTAAGGTATAGGTCCCTCCCAAAACTCAAGAGTTGGATCTGTCCTTGAGTATGGCAGGCATGTGAAGTGGTGAGGTGAGAGGGTTTAATGGTCTTTAACAACGAGGTCTTAAAAGAGCCTATGAGGGTGAAGTGAAGTAGGGACAACACAACAGCCATGCCCAAGTCAAGACTTCAAACCCAGGACCTCTCATACAGTGGACCGGTACCTAACCGACTACGCTACTGAGACTGACTTTGTGAAGTGGTTTTGAGATTAATTATCTTTGGATGGGCTAACATGCTCTCTAATAAACAAATTTTATTAGTTACGACAAGCATTTATAATCTTAAAAGTTACACGATCAATTTTTTCACAAAAGCATAAGCAGAACTTACCTTTTTGTGACTGTCACCCAGCCCTCATCATCCTCCTCCATTGCCTGTTTTTCCATCTCAAGTTGCTGCGCAGCATCCAGGTCAAACTTTTCCATGAACTGGTCTATATCTTTCTGCACAGCTTCAGGGTCGGGTATTCTTGTATTATATTCTTGACACCATTCTATATGTACCAGATTCAAAAGCCACACATTATCCTATCATTTTATAAGTACTGTACCAGGTTCAACAGCCACACATTATGCTACAACACTGTTAGCAATATGTAAGAGATTTATTATGCCTGCAAGATAAGAACCAATAAACACAATTACTGCTTCTATTTATTCACTTTATGTTACTTAGAATTTGCTGCGAATAATTCAAGATCACTGATAATACACAACATCAATCCACTTGAAAAGATACATACATACCAAACAACTATGCATGACATCACTCTGTCAGCATTCTGACTACCTTTCCACCCTCTTACACCTTGCCTAGCTGCGATTTACAGCTGGCAATCTGTTTAGCAGGGAAAGAGACGAAGGAAGCAGAGTTGAGCTACCATCTTCTTCTACTGCAGCTGTTGGTAAACAAAGCACCAACTGTTCGGTAGCCACTGTTTAACCGTGCTGCACGGCACCGCCACACTCTCCCCACAACTTTGAGCCACACAATATCATTCCGCTTCTTAAAGCGATCCAACCACCCAATACAGCATTTAAAATTGTCTACTTTCAATGTAAAGGTAAATATATTTGCATTCTCCTAAATCGCTGGTCCCGTAATCAGCATGTTTTGCCCCTCATCTGGTTGAACCAGGCAAGCAGAGCTTTCTCTATGCTTACAAGATTGGTACCTTGTAACTTTTTAAATTTTGTGTTCCAGCATTTCTTTTCCACTTCATAATCCAAAGCCGCAACCCACAGATCGTTGCCAATAAACTAAACCAGAAAATACAAGTTTAAGTTGACTGCACAATGATTGAGAACGACTACAGAAATACTTATCCTGGCTGCATTTTAATGGGCAGTACGGTACTTTATTTTGAGATAAACATGCTTGCTTGGAGTGACAGTGACAAAAGGATTAACGGTATAGAGAAAGAAGGGTAAGGGATCCAGATGGAGGTGGTGCAGCTACGGCAGACATAACAAAAGCTCACTTCATGTGGTTATGAAACTGACCTCAAGCCCTAGTCACACAATGCCGCAGTACATGTTTCTTCTGATAAAAATTACTATTTTTCATGGACATGAGATTTTTTACATCTCCTCAAAAAGACCTCTTGTTGTAACAGAGTTCTCATTATTACTATGTAGCTGCTCTCTATTATGGGATTCTACTGCATCATACATGCCTAATGACAACTTGGAAGTTGCTGTCTAAAAATTTAACAGTTAGAACTAGCTTTAAACACACCCATTTTAGCCACTTACTTGTCCCAAACATATACATAAAAACTGAAGTGGAAAATTGAAACTTGTTACACAGTTGATTACTGATGTTGGGGAATTTGCTGAACCTTTCCCTTAATTCAGCGGCTGGATGACATCATCAAGATTTTTGGCCCTCGACCACAACGCACCCCATAAGCTAGGAGTAAGTATGCTGTTAAAACCTACACTCAGCCCTTTCTGTGATGTTTAGTTGTATGTTCAGGGTAAAAGGATGGGGAAAGGACTGCCATTTGGTTACGTGTTTCTCCTTATTCCAAACTCACCACCTGATAGGCTTTGTGCGCGGAATGAAAAAAGCAGTCGCAGCCTCTCTGAACCATCACCCATACTACTGTACCTTTCTATGCTGTTGCAATGGGAGTATGTGGACCCAGCTTCCCAATAAAGCTCTATTCTGGACTACGCTTTACTTTCCTGAGAGCAGGGTGGTCAGAGGTGATATGATCCTTCAAGGGTATACTGATTGTATGCTTCACAACAACCTATTTACTTCTCACCCCTGGTTTGTAATAAAGAATAAACAAACATTAGTATATGTTGGTTGACCTCTTTATTTACAAACATGGGCACTATACAGTCAAAACCCGATTCTACGGACACTCGCGGTTCCCCAAAATTTGTCCGTATGACCGATAGGACTAAATTTCGGCTTGACTGCAACCCCCCCCCCCGCTCCACCCAGTCCTCTCACCAGCCTAGACGTGAGAGAGAATCTGAGGATACAATCACGTTTTCAAGAGACTTATCCGAAAGCATGTGTTCTTACACAAATTATCTTAGTACGCCGAAAAATTCCGAGTAAATTAATGCTGCATTTGTGCGTAAACAATAAACTAGTAAATAAAACGACGAAAAACAAGAATGAAACGTCGCCATTAACTTTACATGCAGCGGGAAATATTTGCTGTGTTTACGTATGCCACTGGCAAATAATACATTTAACAATGTTTCAGGTTGATAAAGAATAATCATTTTGATAGGATGCTGCAATATAAACAAAATAACACCCAAAATGTACGTCAATAACTTCTAAATGTAAACTATTATTAACAAGGCATGTTGATTTCTCTTTACGGGACAAAAGTTGTATTCATGTCTTTTTTTATATATTAAGATAACGTTTGTATAGTGCGATAATATATTCTGACTTAAATTATACTTAATTTGTTCAAAAAATACTACAAAGTCAATTAAAATTAACAAAAACATGTAGCAGCGCAACATCTCTTAAAAATACAATACAACATACGTTTACACATTTCTTGTGAGAAAATTAGGTATTTTATCTTACTTCATGTGATAAAATATATATTAGTGAAATTTTCCAATGCAATTATGAGCAAAATAATGTCCATAAAACACGAACAAGTAAAATTAACGGTAAATTACTAAAAATATACAGCCTCAGCGTAGCTTGTAGGCCTAACTTCAAAATAGTGTGTATAAACAGCTCGTGATTATATTTTGCCTATTACGAAATTATATGTAACCAATATATTTTGACGCGTACACTTTCCACTTCAAAATTGTAATAAAAATCTAAATCGCAGTCCGTGAAGAAAAAAATCATTGAAAACGTACACATAGCAAGTAATTCCTCAGGATGAATGGTGCCGTTGCAACTTGCGCCGGCAAGGGTGGAGAAGAGAAGGAAAATGGCGGAGTTACAATTTTTTTTTCATTTTTGAAGCCCACTCAGTGCCGACATTGGCTGGTAGCGGCAGCGATGGGCGGGGCTTGAGCTATGATGAGTAGCACATGGTGAATCTAGCCACACAGACGTTGCCAGAGAGAGAGAGAAAGAGGTAGAGCAAGCGAGAGTGAAGCGGATACCGCTCTGAGAAACAGCTAGCGCAGGTCAGTGACCTATCTGGCACTCTGCGGCTTACGCGCGCAACAGTGTTTCTTAATTCATTTTTGCCATTTTCATCGTGAAACACACTATTTGAGAGTTGAGCTCTTACACCTATATTGCTTATACATATTGTGACTTATAACGACGTTTAAATAGATATCTGCAACTGATTTTCAATTACTAATTTTTTTTATAATTTATTTTTTCATTGTTTGCAAAAATCTGTACGTACGAGCGAAGTGTACGCATGAACCGAATGCTGTACGAGCGGGGTTTTACTGTAATTGTTTCTGCTCTGCAATCGCAGGTACTTCAGCCCTCGCACAGTGGTCTGTTAAAACTCCTTGGACTGACATATCTGGCTGCTAATGGCCACCTGGCCATAACTCAGTATCGTCAAGATTCTCCTCCTCCCTCGAGGAAAAGTTACTGTTCCGATTCTATCCCAAAGAAAAAAAAACAAGCACATTGTGCACTGCACTAGTGCTTACCTAGGTCAGTGGGAGGGTGGATGGCCGACCACTGGGAATCATCTTCAGCAAACATTTCCTGACAACTGGCTGCTGTAATAACACCAGAGCTTCCCAGCAGCCCCTCCCTAACCTGTGGGAAGTACTCTTCTGCCGCAGTCACAGGACTGCATTTAGTGTATTGCTATTCCTAACATGGTTCATTGTCTGCATATAACCATATTATAACTGGATGCAAAAAATTACCGGGCACATAGAAATGCTTTTGAACAAACTAACTTTTTCTGATGCTCTAAACAGCATGATGCAACATAGGTAGCCATGACTCAAGAATTTCAAATTATTTCTGTTTACAACATACTAAATGTACTGTCTCTATATGTTCAGATGAAACACAATGTTCAGGCCCTTCATGGAGATGATATTTACTATCTTTGTGCAGATACAACTTTTCCCTCACACAAAGGACATTTAAAAACAAGCTCTCAATTTCAATGAACGTGAAGTTCAAAATGATTTCATGAGATCATTAAGGAACATGAAACAAATTGCTTCACATTCTAACTACTTTGCCATCATGTAATTTTTATGTTTAAATCAGCATAAAATATAGACATAACTTAAACTTGTGTATTACCTGCTGCTTTAATATAATGCAAGACTATTTAACAAAGAACAGTATGTATGTACCTAATAAATGCCTGGAAAAAGCAAACAAAGTACTGTAGGAAATGGAGGAAAAAAATCCACCACACACTCTTTATTCATGTGTGGTTTTGTTTATGTGAACTGTCACAAGAAGAATGATGTGTGAGAATACATAATGTGTAGTCTGTTCAAGTAGAATACTTACTCCTAATACCACAGATTATTGGCGATTCCTGTGTTGACAACACCAATGGCTCACTTGAGTTCAGTTTCAGTGCATTCTGCAGTTCAGATGGTTTCTTAAAAACAATGTAAGCCACTTTGAAGCCCTGGGACAGAGATCACGTACGTACTCACATGGACACTGTTATAACAATAAAATAAATAGCACGGTATAAGTGATTTTATGGTAACACCTACTTTGACCTGTGGATGTTTAGGGAAGAACTCTGACTCTTCCTCTGGAGGCAGGCTAGCTGTTGGCTTCTGGTGAAAGTACACAGCAACTACTTCACCACAGCCACTAAATACCTGCTGTAAACTGTCCTGCAACCATATGATTAAGTATCACAACACACTTCGGTACAGTAATATAAGTCATACAAGGATGTTCTGCTTCACCTGCCATATTAGACTGATTTTTCTTTTACAGTAAAACTCTGTAATGACCACATTCCTTACAACCCCATTCTGAGGAACCATCAAAAATTTTGGCTGGAAAAGTAAAAAAATTTAAGAGAATCTGTTAAATGAATGTCCGTTGCAATTTTTTGGTCACTTTCTATTGCATTTTTTGTGCACTGTACTGTAAGTTATGCATGTCTAAAAATAGATACCTTACCTTCTAGTTGTCAGCACCCACCAATGCGCCTAGGTGCTTACGCATTAGAATTTTTACATGCATGTGCAGTAGCCATCGGTTTTATGTTTGTGTTCTCTTGCTTGGTTGTGGATATTGTAGTACCCTCTCACTTTGCTTGTCCCACAGCAGTCAAAACATGAGACATGCAACAGAGCATCTGGTGGTCGATCTAGTGCGAGTCACTGACCGACACAGCAACAGTGCATCTGGTGGTTGATCTGGCGTGAGTCACTGACCAACATGGCAATGCAGCATCTGGTGGGTGGTCTGGCATGAGACAATTACCAACATGACAACAGTGCATCTGGTGGTTGGTCTGGTATGAGTCACAGACTAACATGGCACAACGATCACTCTGTACGCAGCACTGCTGCACCATGTGAAATTATTACACAGACTTTGAACCCAAAATCACATAACTTTTATTAGCCCAACTCCATAACTTTATAATCCCAACTCGTGTTTTCCAGCCACGAGCTACCTGGCAGGACGCACTGACACAGGATGACTACAAACTGCTGGGAATATAATTCCCTGTCTTTTCCCACCCAAATTGAAAATTTTCCCTGACCTAATATATTTTTTTTAAACCCAATTTTTTATGTTTTATAAAAGAAATCATTTTTTCTTTGTCCAATTCAATGCACTTTGCACATAGTACAATTTTTAATGTACTACTAATATAACATTTGTGTTGTTTCTATACCATTCTTGTAACAGGGCAAGTTAAAAATCAAATAAATATGGATATACGTCACAGCAGCAAACTGTGAGTCAAAGAAAACCAGACAATACATGTAGACAAACAGAAAAGTAAACAACCAAAAGCATTCTTTTGCTTGTCTGCATGTATTGTCTGATTTTGTGTGACAAACCATTTGCTGCAATTATGTATGACCAAAATACTTCTACGATTTGTAATATTTGCATGAAAAATACATGCCTCAGAAAACACTGATTGCATAGTAAACACACCAACAACATAATTTGTGTGCTCTATTTTTGCAAGTTTATTAAGTATGCCTATAATAATATAAAAATTAGAACTGACAGTTACAACTCTTAAGTACATTTCGACTGTAAAAAATTTACAATAATACCTAACTTATGGCTTCTCACAATCGACAAATTAAAAGGCCTACTACACGAATAAAATATTTGTGTAAAAACTTCTTACCTCAGGAGAAACAGATTCATTACATAGCCTAGTTTACACAATATAAACAATATACTTTACGTACTCTAATCCTGCATGTTGAAATAAAATAATTAGATCAAAATTACAACAGACAGTTGCAACTAAAGTAATTCATTTAAATTGATGTCAAAAATTCAGAGTAATACAATTGTTACATTGGGAAATTAAATTTACAATTTCATGTAGTACACAATTAAATTATGTGTGGAGAAAATTCTCATCCCATAACAAACATATTTAATGATTACATACTACCTATAATCAAAAAGCCAAGTACAGTAAACCCTCGTTTTATCGGACCTCCATTCAGCGGACTTCGTATTTAACGGACAAAATTTGGCGATACAAAATTATTCCACCGTCAGGTCTACTTATCACATGCAGCACAAGACCTGGTGAGTGACATCAGGCGCGCGCATGGATAGCCGTGTAAAACGGTAGACAGAGCTATTTTTAATCGCGCATCGGGGTACGTGCCGTGTCCAGGCAAGAATGATTGTCTACCTGAATTTTTTACGAAACTGTATGATTAACAGCGCAATACCTACCTGGTTATTGTGCTTTGGTAAGTGACATCTGGCGTGCGTACAGATAGCCGCGTAACGTAAGAAGGTAAGCAGAGCTAGTCGCTCATCGGTGTTTAGACATGTCTGTACAAGAACGACTGTTGTGTCAACTTGAACTTTTTACGCAGCTGATGTACGTGCGCGATAAAGATAATGCGTTTTTTAAAATGAAATGGCGTCTGCAACAGGACAGAAAAGAAATCGAGTAACTTTGACATCAAGCAAAAATTTTGAAATAATATAATAGTTAAGAGGCCGGTGTTTCGGTAGCAAAGTTGTGTGATGAATATGGTGTCACGAAACAAACTATGTCGGACATCCTAAAGCAAAAAACTAGTTACAGAGTTATGTGTTAAAATATGATGTTGAACAAAAAAATTGGCACTGTTGGCCCAGGAAACACGTGAAACTTGCTACTGCATCTTCACACGACGAGGCAGTGTATGTTCAACAGCGCTCGTGTGGTGTAAATGTACGATGTGTATAGAGATAAAATCTGCTGCGGACAAACTATCGCAACACATTCCTTTCTCACGCTCAGCCCTTCAGAAATTATCAAGGACGGCGGCTAGATTATTATCTCACAGACACGGTACACGATAGTGCGTCGCGTCGTCACGATGCAAACAGCGGTAGTTTAGATGGAAATTTTTTTGTTATATATTTAGTAAATAAACACTTTACTGTGAAATACAAAGCATTAGCTCAAGTTCACGTGTCACATGTTACCACGTAATAACATAAAACCAAGCTGATAGCAAGCCGCCTCCTGTCCCTCTCCTTCTACTCTTCTCCCGCCCAACACCCTTAGTTATCTCAATGAGCAGGCACATGCTTATCTTTCTACTCCTGCCAGTCAGCCAGGGGTGTCATTTGGGGCTACAGGGGGGGGGGGGGGCAAATGCCCCCCCCCCAGATTTGGAATTTTTGTGTATAAATATTTTTTTTTGTATTTTTAAATGTAAATAATGCTAACTTAAGGACATAAAACTGAAGTTTTATTATTAAAGTATCTAATTTATACATGCTTAATTAATAAAAAAGATGCAACAAGGCCACTGTCGTCAGAAAACAAAATCTTGCCCCCCCCTGGAAAACCCCTGAAATGACGCCCCTGCAGTCAGCACAAACCTTCCCCCTCGTACACTTCCAGCGACTTGACCACTACAAACACAGTGCGTTACTACGCGTATCACACTGCTATAAAGATATCGGCTTGTCTATTTTCGTGTGCCGGTTTTGGTACTTCGCGATTTACCGGACCACACCTCCCCCCAAATAGTCCGGTAAAACGAGGGTTTACTTCATAATTGTATGTGTTTTGTGGTTATTGTAATATGACTTAAGTTTGTCTGTTTTTTAGGTGTATTTCTTAATGGAAATGTTTCTCTCTGGACAAATCACTCTCAATAGGTATTAAGGTATATGTGATGCTTGTAAATAAATAAATAAATACTATACAAGATTACACAAAAAAAATTCCTTGGAAAAATTGCATGGCGGGATGCAAGTTTGCTTTCTCATGTTACAAAAGATAGCTATATCATTTTACAAGCCGGTAGCAGCTTTTCACACTAACGGAGTATAGCGCACGTAAAAAAAAATGCCGACATGTTATCAGCCTTTCGCATCAGAAGGAAGCGTCGAGCAGTAAACAACTGAATAGATTATGGATAAAAGTGGCGTATGTGACGCAGCGGCCCAGCTACTTACAGCTTTCGTCCCCGGGATTATGGTACTGTGATTAGTGATGGGAAATGTAGTTCGTTTGGCAGACCTAGGTCGTTCAGAACTATTCACACAAGTGAACTGTTCTTTGGATGCAGTTCATTTGAACTATATAGTTCACCATCTGAAAAAGTTCGAGTCGAGATAGGGATTTGTACATATGTTGTCATAAATCACACGTGCAACGTTCAGACGAGTATTTAATGGTTTTTAATGCTTTTGTCATAATTGTTATACGGCATTTGTTTCAAACTATAACCTTTATTGTGCCATCATGGATTGCCTATGTCTATTCTGTTCTAACACAACTTCAAAATATAGGTGGTGGCGTGTCATTTATCTAAAAAATATATTTAAGTTACTATTTGTTTTATGTATATTAAAAACATCAAAGAAAAAAAAGGAAGTTTGGTATGTTCAGTTGACAAGTCGGCAGTCGCAGAACTGCAGAAGTGTGGAACACAAAATGAACGACGCGAACTGCTTCGTTCCGCGAACTATATAGTTCGACGACAGATGCGAACTGTGCTTCGTTCCGCGAACTATATAGTTCGACGACAGATGCGAACTGTGCTTCGTTCCGCGAACTATATAGTTCGACGACAGATACGAACTGTGCTTCGTTCCGCGAACTATATAGTTCGACGACAGATACGAACTGTGCTTCGTTCCGCGAACTATATAGTTCGACGAACGACGCGAACTGTGCTTCGTTCCGCGAACTATATAGTTCGATGAAAGACGCTAACTGCTTCGTTCCTCGAACTATATAGTTCGACCGATCTATAGATTTTAATACCTACGAAGTTCGCCGTCACGATACATGTCCTCGCGTTTTCCCCTCTCAATCGTTTCAATTAAAACGATGTGCCGTCATTAATTGCCTATATTCTGTTCTAAAAAATTACTTATATTTCCAGACTCTTCGTAGTTAATATAATCGATATAATCCCTAAAACCATACATATGTATACTCGGTTTGTAATCAATTGAGAACTTCTGAAGACCATCTTCTCTACGATAATATTTAAAAAATATTATATATTGTGACTTCAGAAGTTAATTGTTTAATATGGTGTAGTCTACGAACTCTGACTGTTAATAAAATACATTTGTTTAGGTTTAAAAGTAACAGGAAACTATAAATAATCTCTAAAACAAAAAAGTAACTATAGGGTTTCAAAAGTGCTCATTTTATCCCGGAACACCTATATGTGCGTCGTACATACATTGAGAGCGGCAAACCAACTGTGTATAACATAATTAACTTTTACTAAATAACAAACCCTGTTATGCATGGTAGCATAATATTGTTACAACATGACTCAGAAAATAACTGGCCCAGTGCCGGTAACGAAATATAGGTGGGCAGCAAGTCGTTTTTCTTTAATTAAACATATTTTAAGTTATACTATTATTCCAATCTTAGCAAACACTAACCGAAAAAAAAGAAATAGGTTGTCAGCTTCCAAAACTTCTCAACTCGTATTTCTTCACAGCAACATGAAATATACATGAAAGTTGTTTCAAAACATACCTTTTAGTGCAATATATTTTTAAATATTTATTAACGTGTGATTTTTTTAAAGAAGTTACATTAAGTTACTGTGCCTATTTTCACGTGTACACGAAAACTTGTGTAGTGCATTGCCACCAATAAGAACAGAAGCGGTGATTTTCTCTCTTATTTGGTAAGTTATGTATGTTTTTGTAACTGTATTTTAGATTTTCGTGCATTAGCTACTTTTTAAACTGTGTATTTTCTCCACGTACTTTTCGCCATATAATTTAATGCTTTTAATGCTAATTTAGCTAGGGTTATTATTATTGTTACTTGCCCTTACATTGTAGTGAAAAATGAAAATGTTCTTGGCCTATAACAAATAGGGCTTCGTTATTTTCAAACGACAGGTCACGGGACAGAAAGGCACGAAACGAAAATAACGTCGAACTGTCTCTGTCCTCGAACGATATAGTTCGCCGACCTGCCTCGAACGATATAGTTCGCCGACCTGCCTCGAACGGTGTAGTCCGAGTACCGATGCAGTTCGCGATACCAAAGACGTGATACATTTCCTTGTTCTCATCTTTCAGTCACCCTCTCCTCCACTGATCCAACGTAAGGGGGTCAGGGGTGTTAGATGGTGACTCCAAAATCCTGGTACTGACAGCACAAAAAAGCTGGTACTTTAAACGAAAACCTGGTACATGGTAGAAAAATCGCAAATGCTGACAGGCATGAAAAAATATGAAGTACTAAATCATGTCTTAAGTATTTTAAGAGAAAAAATATATTGCAAATGTTTAAAGAATACTCTTAGTTAACAGAAAATCAGAGGTTCACGTCTGTCAAAGCTTGAATGATGCAATAACCTGCAATAACTATATGCGCATATTCATGCTCTGAATTCAGAATTAGTATTGTGCCTAAACACAATTTTTTTTTTGCAAGGTTTTTGCTGAAAATACTGTTTAATGATGGCTTTTAATACGTTTGAAATCCTAGTACTTTTGCGTACCAGGACGAAAGTGTCCTGGTACATGGTACAGCACCCTGAAAACTGGTACGTGTACCAGGATCCTGGCACGTCTAACACTCCTATGGCTGAAGAAAATAAGATGAGAGTACCGGCTCGAACCAGGGGAGGAGAAGGGAGATTACATGCGCATGCGCGGATGAGCGCACTATACAGCACAGCTGTAGTAAACTGAGAGGATTGAATAAGCGAAGGCGTAGGCTATCTTCCGGCTAGTCGCAAAAGCAGTTCTTTTCCGCCTGAACTACATAGTTCCGTAGTTCACTTCTTGGAGCAGTTCGAAATGAACTGGTAGTTCACGAACTACCCATCACTAGTTCGCGATACATTTCCTTGTTCTCATCTTTCAGTCACCCTCTCCTCCACTGATCCAGCGTAAGGGGGTATGGCTGAAGAAAATGAGGCGAGTACCGGCTCGACCTAGGGGCGGAGAGGGGAGACTAGACGCGCATGCGCGGATGAGTGCGCTATACAGCACAGCTGCAGTAAATGGAGGGGATTGAATAAGCGAAGGCGTAGGCTGTCTTCCAGCCAGTCGCAAGAACAGTTCTTTTCCGCCTGAACTACATAGTTCAGTAGTTCACTTCTTGGAGCAGTTCGAAATGAACTGGTAGTTCACGAACTACCCATCACTAACTGTGATGTCCGATGAAAGGCACCAGACGCGTCTTCACGCTTGCCAGCCCGTGCTACTCAATTCATGTAGGCCTCATTTTAACTCATTTTAACTATTGCTTTTCGATTTCCGAAAAAGGAGATGGGGCGGGGAATTTTCCCCGACTATTCCCTGACTTTTTCAGGCCACTAAAATTCCCTGACTATTCCCGGTTTTCCCGCCCTGTCGCCACCCTGTAGACAACACATATTACTAGACGTGCCTACAGGCCATACACCATTTTTTGGAGTAACAACCCTGGTACTGAAATTGATATGATCCCTGTTTACATTACAATATTCAATTTAGGAAACACAAGAGAAAGATATACAGGAGAAAAATATATATTTGGCTCTTATAGTGTGCCGTTTCCCCCAGCACAAGGTACACAAGGACGGGATTGAATCTCAAGCTAACTACTGGGTCACTGAAATAAGCACCAACAAACTGTAGAGCTAACATGCATATCATTGATAAGGCTTACAAAACAAAGGAGCACAGCTCGAAGTATAACAACAAAAAGGGGCAGGCACATACAATCATTACAAACACTACTAGATTACAGGTAGCAGGCAAGTTGAATCACAGTCAAAGCAGTTGAGTATAGGCTTAAGCTCTCCCGACATTCCGTCAAACCGGCCCGAAACAAACTAAGCAAACTAATCAGGGCAACGTCGGGCGGCCTACCACAATTCCAAAAGTTGAAATACCGAGTGCCCCAAAAAAACCACAAGGACAGTCAAACACTTGCCTAAAAACGAATAGACGCACGCCGGTCGGCAGAAAGCCGAGAGAGCTGAAGCAAGTAAGAGCTACACACTGGCTGGCAAACAGAAGCAAAGAGGCGAGACAGAGTCAACGCAGTACCAGCCACAGCTGGCCACTGGAGGGGAAGGGAAAGGGAAAATAGGAGAGGGGCCGACTGACATTTTCACGCCCGTGTATAGACGTAAAAAGGTTGTTCATATACGAGCCAGGCTAGCTCGTATTCCTGCCGGTTTCCGTACCTCAAACATGGCATCTAGTGCCTGCTGTACAGGGCTTTTAATCTTTGTCCACTTTTGCCACCATTCCAAAATACAAGTGGTCACATTCGCACCAATAGATCATTCGGGATAATGCGAATACTTTTTAAACCCTAGTTTTTTTTCTTACAGATAATTAAATATTTCCTGGCATTTTGTAACTTTTTAAAACAAATAAAGCAACCTAAGTATCAATCAAGGTACAGTATGTCAATTGTACTGGAGTCAAAAGTTAACTTTTGAGTTTACAATAAATAGTATTTGTTTAGTGATTATTCTAGACATGATGGTCTTCAGAAATGCTCACTTTACCATGAACCATTTCTAACGTAACACCTAGGATAGGTATATATCATCTGCTGTTATACACGAGGTGCATGTTTCTTACATCTTTTGTTGTGTCCACATTAGTGAAGCAGGAATGGCCAGTAACTGAATTTGCTTTTTCTTCATAACAGGTTTTGGGTTGCCATTAATAATCTCTACAATTTCGACCACATCTGCTGCTTCTTCTATATGTTTGTGATTCGTTGTCTTCTTTTGGGATTTAAATTCCTAATATTTAATACAAATTTGCTTAGTATATGTGTCTAAAAATTTTCAAATTTTTTCTTCCCACATGACATTTTCACATACTGACTGAGTGATGCATCAAGCTTTCCCATTCTGTCTTCTCCAAATCACTCGCTTCTGATGACAAACCAGTATCTTCAGTTTCTTTAGGGGCCGCAGTGGTCAAGGGGTTAGACCTCTTGCTTCCCACCAAGGTGTTCCAGGTTCAAATCCAGGCGGGAATCATGCTGGGCGGTGCCACTGGTCGGCGGGTTTTCTAAGGGATTTCCCATTTCCCTGCCCCTTCATACTCCATGTCGCCCCTCACCAGTGCTAAAGACCTCGATGTTAAGTGCTGACCAAAATCTCTTCGCTCACTCATTGAAGTTCTTTGCAGCAGTGTGCACTGGCATTGTACGAAGTCACATAACATTTAAACACAATAACTCTACATTGAGAGCACAGTATTTGTCCTGGTTTCACTTTAAAACCTTTTTAGTATCGCTTTAGATTTCTGTAGTACTGTAAGTACCAATAATGACTTTTCGTCACTTTGCTTGTGTTTTCAGATGGAATCACACCATGTCTTTTGCAAAAATTAAAAATTTTCAGGAAAACTTTTATATGGTTGACAGTTTTTAACTCTTCAGTGGCTTCTAATCTACAGTTCAAAAAAATTTATCCTCATCAGTTAAATCTGCTACATTTATAATGTCACTCTTTAAGACACAGCTAAACCTTAAATCTGTAACACTCTGTCAAAGTTAACAGTCCAACACTACAATTAGTACGAGGGTTGGGGCGTTAAATCATGGCAACTATTTAGTAGTGTGAGAATACCTGTGCAAATGTATAATGTGAAATAGATACATGACAGGACAAGATATGCACGACGTGCATGGACACAATAGAGTATGTCACATAATATGGTAGGTTCCACACTCCTGACAGCACAGCACAGATTTAAGTAATCCCCTGCTACGTTAACAACACACTGCCAGTGATGTGGAAGGTGCCGAATAACATCAATGCAACCATATTCTTCCCGATATGTGGGAATATGACCATCAACTGCCGCACAGCATCTGCGATGTCGCCACGTGATGGTCCCCTTACCTTGCGTATGAGGTCAAAGTCACATGGAGGCAGATCCGGTGAATATGGTGGGTGCTCCAGTTCTTCCCATCTCCAGCACTGCAGTAGCCATCCCACACACACCACTTTATGTGGTGTTGCATTGTCAAGGAGAATTATTGCACTATCCACCAAATCAGGACGTTTCTCCTGAATGCCTCGTTGTAAAACTCCGCAGGAAGTTCCTGGCATTGTCGCTGTGCGCCCATGTGGAACAAAGTGACACACAATGGCGCCCCTAACATCATACGTGACAATCGCCAACAGTTTCACAGGGGAAGGATTCTGACAGAACTTCTTCTGCCTCCTAGGGGATCCAGCATGTCGCCACTCTGCAGACTGATGTTTGAGTTCCGGTTCGTATGCTCTGGTCCAAAATTCATCAATTGTGATTAGTCGTGAAAGGAAAATGGTCCCAGTTCTGTTGCCATCATGCTGGGTGGTCAGAGCATTTTGTATAGTATCCACCTTTGAATTTCTGTCAGTTCATAAGGTACCCACTTTGATGCAGTTTTGCGCAAATGCATATCACCTTGCATAATCCTATGGATGGTGCATTTTCCATGACACTTGCACACTCTTAACTCCAGTAGCATCCATCGTCAGTCGTCCTCCAGCAGGTGCTCGACTACTGCATGTGCCACATTGGTCCTCACGCTCGCATGTCGTCCTATGCGTTGCTGATCACTGGTTCGTAAACGTCCTCACTTAAACACTGCCACCGACCTCGCGACTGTCCTGTATGGCAGGGTGTTATTTCCAACATCTTCCACCCATTCCCTGCGAATTTCCCTGGCGGTTCTGCCACGGAGGATGGGTATTTTGGAGATCTGCTCAGCAAGGATTACAGCCATCTGGCACGGCGGTCGCCAGACAACTGATTTCACTTTGCTCTCTGAGTTTGTACAGACCAACCCTATGCCATATTTTCAAGACATACTAGGACTGCCAGTTTCCCCTACGACACTTCACATTTTGTGGTTTGCTAACAGTTCGTCACATACACAGATAGTAGCCATGACTTATGCCCCAACCCTAGTATAAACTGTTTTGTAAAATTCTAATTGAAACCAAACAAAACTAACACTGTGACAGAGTCATCATTTGTTTGTTACTACGTATTTATAAAATGTTAACTTATAATTACTTCATTGTTCACTGTAAGGAACTTTACCAGAGTCAGCTTGCCCCGTGGAGTCGGCAGAAGCCCTGATTTAGTCTGCATTTACCTATGCCTCTCACACAAGTGTACTCTCTTGCTTTGTTCTCTCACCAAAACACATGCATGCACAACACACATATACACGTAAGTACACATAAAATCATCCTCTCCAAGTCCTTGATGTACAAGTACAAAATGTGAGATCAAGAATAATGATGCAGCCGTTTAACTAAATTTTTTGGTATTATTTTACACTTCCAGGCTAATATAAAAAGTTTATACATTGTGCTCTAACCTTTCCCTGCTGCAATACTAAAATTTTTAGAATGCCTTGTTTTTGGTACCTTACTTTACTTTTTATTCTTATGCTTTAATCAACAAGACTACAAAATTTCAGACCGATTGCATGCTCTGCAATCAAGATGTAACCATTTTGGTAATACAGTGCAGCTTGCAAAGAAAACCTTGGAAACAACATTAAGAAAAATTTTGGAATTCAAAAGTTGTACTTATAAAATCTAGGTAATCAAAATCTGAAATCATGGGTGTTATGGTCTGATTGAACTGACATGGAATAACCCCAAAATTTCATGTTCAATCACATCTAAAAACGTAAAGAAACAAGATTCTTCTAAATGAAAACAAATTCTTATCCTTTTCACATCAGTCATGATTAAATGCTGACAAAAGCTATTTTAGTGTTTCCAGCAACACACTCTACATGTCACTGAATGACAACCAGGTTCTTCGCTGCACGTTGGCAACAGGATGGACATTAGATTATTGCATAAATTTAGTGGATGTTTTGTGTAAACAGTTTGCAAATAGCTAGTTTAAGTAATAAAATTTTTATTTCCATAAAAAAATTCCAACTTTCCAGAAAAGAAATTTTCCCGACAATTTCATCCCAGGTCTGCGGCCACTATGGAATGTCTTAGGTTTGTCATGATAGCACGCAAACCACTTTAGAGAGGACAGTGTAAGTAGTATGTCTTTATGGAAGTGAAGCTTTATAAGACACCCCCTCCCCAGAGTACATTACTGCCTGACAGTCCTAACAGAGACTTAACTGAACTGCTCCACTAATGAAACATCAAAGAAAGGTCAGTCGAGTTACTATACCTGAGTGCAGTATGGTGGAACATTCACGATGAACAGTGTTCTGCCTGCTGGCTTCCCTGCATTCTTCTCGCGTACTGAATGTTCTTTGCAAAACATCCAGTGAATTGCAGACGTGTCTGCTCTGAATTTCACAGGTAAAGCTGCAAATACAATCCACAGTGCATTAGCTCTAATGTTAATTATTCACCCTGGACATAATATACTCTACATTTAAATTATGTTACAACTTGACGACACAATAAAAACTTTACAATTAAGTTAATGTAGCGACACTGCTGTTCAACCAAGTAAACACTGCACACACAATCATTTAATACTTTTCTAACTACAGGAAATATATTCATTCAATGTTTAAATGTTTGCATTTTGAATGTTACCTAGTGGTACCATTCTAGATCATACTGAATTGAGGGCGTACACAAAGATAAAAAACTAGCATAATATCTGTGTTTGGGTGTAAAACAATGACAGAGAACAGAAACATAGCAGGACGAACAAGTGAACTAATCTACGATAGGTCTACTGAAATTTGAAATGCAGTTTGTAGTGAGGTGCTATTTGTACTTTTTCTGCCTCCCACTGTTCAGGGGCATCATTTAAGGGGAGCAGGGGAGGGGAGGGGGGCAAACTACCCCCCCCCCTGAATGTAGAATAAAAAAATGTAATATTTTGTTTCTTTTGTTAGGGCTTACTTAAATAATACTAATGCAAGTACATAAAACTGAATTTTTATTATTAAAGTTTAAAATTTTACACATGCTTAATTAATAAAAAAGATGCAACAAGGTCACTGCCACCAAAAAAATTCTTGCTCCCCCCCCCCTCCCAACATACACACTCAGAACAGCCTGAAATTATGACCATGCCACTATTCATACATGAAAATCACTTTAAACTTTACTAAACCATTACAGGCTAATACAGGCAGTTCACAGTAAACGACCAATTTTTTAGACCTTGCTTAGTTTGTTCTGTTAGATGGAAGTCAAAGTTCTCAAAATGCTGCCTGGTGTTGAATATTCTGTAAATGTTGAGACTGTCAACGAATGATCCCTTTAAACTACAATCAGAAAGTTTTAGAGGCTACACCATGGCTTTGAAAGTTGAGGAACTCAAACTTTGAACCTGGAAAAAAATCACTCCCGCAGGAACACAAGTTGTTGCCTCAGAACTTAACAAAAGATAAAAAGGAAAAAGTCACAGAATTATATGTTCTTTGACGATGAATCTGGTTTTCCTTGGTTTCCAAAAATCGCTTCAGGTGAAAGTTTAAAATGGTGCTTAACGAAGGCCAAGGCAGTTCCTTGCACACCCAGTTCCTTGTCAAGTTGTGTCTCACTGCTTCCACAAGGTGGACACAGGAAATAGGAAATTAAATTCCCTGACTTTTCCAGGTTTTCCGTGACTATTAACAAAAAATTACCTGACTGACTGTGCAAAATCATATGCGCTAATTTAAAATTGTCCCTATGAAATGTTTCACAATTTAATCTTTGCTGACATTCCTAATCACTTTAACATACTTCTGTATTTTTTGTTACAAATACTGCCAACATCGATACTGAAGTGAATGGTAATCAAGATTACCTCTGTATGTTACAGAAATGACACATTTAACTGTAGCGGCAGTAGACTTCCACAAAGGTTATCCGGGTTTGATCCCTACAGGGTTAGTTAGGATTTTCCCACGTTGAAATTGTGCTTAACTATGTTGATGGTCACTGATTTTTAGAGATCTTACATTTCACCCGCCCTTGCCGTCCGGTGCTGTTCCATACTCGTAATTCACCCCTCATCAGTTCCGACAACAATAGTTGTTAACAGCAGTCCAAGTGTGTCTACCCAAATAATTGTAACAGACTATTTCTCGTAAATGGCTTTTTTGAAACTGTACTGGCAAAGTAAACTGTACATGCTTGTTACATTCAACTTTGTGTAATATTTACGATACACTGATTTAGAAGAAGAAAAAAAAACACTGGACTTTAGGAAAGGAAAAGAAAAATTTTAACCAAAAACTGCTGTCAATTGTTTAAAAACAGTCATGAGGACGTAAACACTTATAGTCTATCTCACATAAGGATTCCATATTTTGACAGGTCACTTCAGAGAACTGTGTGCATAAATAGGATTGTGGAGACTGTCCTTTTCCAAGAAGCCAGGTAGGTTTAAAGTTCCAAACAATGGAATTGACAAGCACATTTCTCAGAAGAGAAATGTCAAAATATGGAAATATTACGTGAGACAGACTAACTATTTTATGAACACTACAGATATAGTTTTTTTTTCGCACGTGCACACACGCACACACAATGTGTGTGTATGTATGTTCCTTAAGGACTCTAAAACGTCTGGAGCAATTTTGATGAAATTTCCAGGCAATCTTCAGATAGCCCAGTGGATGATCCTGTGAAATTTGATAGCGATAAGATCAACAAAAATTAATTTTTGCTTTTTGCTAATTTTGTTATATTTTACACACAAATAAATTAATTACATTAATAAATTAATTAATAATATTAATACTAGATAATTAATCAATTAGGAGTCTTGGAAATGTGTGGCATGTCATTGCATAGACTTCAATTCTTGGCTACCAATAGAGTTAGTGTTACCCAGATTGCCAGAAAATAAATAAAAATTTACTGCATGAATAACAACATTACAAAATTTATTTTAAATATATAAAAAACATTGACAACCTACCTACATAGAACTTTTTGAGCTACAGTACTTTATATTATTTCAAAGTAGCCAACACAAATTTGCCATCTAGATTCGCCAATATAATAATAATAATTTACTTACAAGCATGCTACCGCCCAGTCGCAAGAGTTTCAATCATCTTATACCATCCCCTCCAATGTTCTAAACTGTCCCGCCCCCCAATAACATCACCACCACCTCCTGCAGTAAATTAACACTCCCTAACCATCCTCACCAATACTGTTATAACCCCTGTCCGTCCTCTGCCAGACTCACAGTACCTTCCTACTGTAGTTTCCTCCTCCCCTATATATACCCTCTTCCAGATGTTCACCCAGTGCTTTCTATTCCTCTTTACCCATTACTACCCTGTAGATCCTTACAAGTCTTTCCATCCTTCTCCAGTCCTTCAGTGTTTTTCCAACCCATGTCCCTCATCATCATTTATGGCCTGAAATTACCTTCACCCTCTCCAACATTTCTTCTCCACTTACCCTTCGCCCATATGGCCACCCTTCTTTGTACCTTCTCTAGTTCTTTTACCTCCACTTCAATGTGTGAGTCCCACTCTGCTGCAGCATATTCAAGAACAGGCCTCACCATGGTGTTGTAGGCCTTCTCCTTCACCTCAAAGCTGGTTCCCCTCAATATCCTGCTCAGCATTCCCAGCACTTTCCTACGTTTCGAGATCACTTTCTGAACTTGATTCCTCTATCCAAGGTTTTCATATAGCATCATCTCAAAGTACTTAAATTCTGATGCTTCACCTATTTCCTGCTCTGCCCATCTATATACCTTCCTGCTCTTTAACCTTTTCCTCGTAAACCTTATAACTTTAGTTTTCCTCACATTTATCTTCATTTTGTTCTCAACTGTCCACAACCTTATCCTCTGAATAACTTCCTGCAACTTGTTCTCACCTCCCACCACTGAATAGAGCACACAATCATCAGCAAACAACCTTATTCTGCTGTTAGCTTCCAATCCTATATCATTAACCATTGTGGTGAACAATATTGGACCCCGACATGCTTCTGTATGGCACCCCAAACCAATACAGTATTTCCTAATTCACTTTCTGAATCCTTCCCTTCAAGAAATCTCCTGTCCACCCAAGTAACCCCTTATCTTCTAACAACTCATCTGCTTTCAGCATAAGTTTCCCATGGGGTACCGTGTCAAATGCCTTTTCAGAGTCAATGAAACATGAATCCACTTGTACACCCATATGTATAACTACACGAATAATGCTTGACTCAAGCAATACTGTGCTACAAGAATACGACTCAGTACTTAATTGAGGTTAGCACGAACTTTACTTTTTAATATACTGGTATCACATGGCACTAACTGTAGGCCAAAGAGAGAATAAAACATCAATGTATGACCACTTATATTATATGACTACGAATACAATGCCTTTTGAACAATTCATAACTACCTTTAAATCCCTCCATGCTCTGTGCTCCATATAAATAAAAACAAACCCCGCCAGGTGCCAACGAAGGTGGGTAAAAAAGAGTCAACTACGGAGTAAGAAATATAGCTACAGCGTATACCTTACTTACTCTATGGCTACAGCTAGCGCTACTAGTTACACAAAAGTACGGCAAGGAGGAGTTACATGATTGTGGTAATTAGATTGTAATGTCCAGCAGGTAATCAGTACTGTTCGATGGAGAAAAAAAAGCCTGCATAGTTACTGCGTATAAAATATTTTATGTAATTTGTTAATTCTAGGCTTACAGTAAATTTTTTTCGGCACTATTTTATTTGTACAGCCACTTGCGAATTCTTCCAATGGGCGAGAGTGCAAGTGGCTGTATCAATGTACAAGACAACGTGACAAGACGATATTTGGTTGTATAGTTTCTTGTGTTCAACAATCAGTGTCTAGTGTGGTATTTTCTATGTGCTGTAATTGTTTTGATTTCATTTGATGTACGATTGATTTGAATGAAGCTGTTTTGTGAATGATTGTAGCCAGATTTGATTCGAAAACTGGCAGAATAATATATATTTGAAAGATCTGTAGCAATGGAATTTATTGTAGCAAGCGTCGAGAACGTCAAATTTGACATAGAAATCGCATTAGAACTACAGCATGGTGCATTGCCATTACCATTTGCTGGAATGGATAGTAAGTATATTTTTTATTTTAGTTGACATTAACTAACACGAGTGTAATTTATGAGGCATGTCTGTGAGATTTAAGGTAATAATAGGCCATCCTTTATACATGAAGGACAGGAGAATAGTTGGAAGACTGGTCAGGATACTGTGGAGGTGGATGGGGATAACAGAATTGATAGACTAAAGCCCAGTACACACCGGCATCTTTCTTGTACATGAAAGTGAGTATCAAATGTGTACAAGAAAGGGAATACTAGCTAGTGTTTTAGCTGGGTGAGAGAGTCGTTAGTCTGAAGGGAAGTGTCACAGTGAAGGTGGTCACAGTTCATGTTAGAGGGAACGGTATGGCACACAGGGAGGTGAGTGGAAATTTAGAGAAGGACTTAGGAGGTTTGTTGATGCAGGTAAAGGATAAGTTTCCTAGGGCAAGGGCAGTAGTCAGTGGGGTGCTGGTGAGGAAGGGTATCTCCTATTCGAAAGCAGTGGAATATACGAGAGAGTATGTAGGGAAAGGGAAGCTATCTTTGTAGACAGCAGGAAGTGGTTAAGAATCAGAAATCTAGACAGATCAGGTCCATCTCACTGAGGAGGGTAGGAGAACTCTGGGTGTCTGTTCGGTAGGGAAACTGTTGGCTGCCTAGAGCATAGGATGGAGCTAAGGGGCAAGGAATAGCAACCAGAGAGAGAGAGGAGGAGAACCTCGGGGGGGGGGTCAGGAGTTGATAAGCTAGTGCAGTCTGTAATAAAAGTTAGGATTACAGAGACACAAAGGGAAAAGTAAGGGTGGGGAGGGAGGAATCATGGGGGACAGCATCAAAATAATAGTAATAAATTGCAGAAGTATTTACAACACGCAGAATTCATTCTGGAGTGTGGTTGAGGGATACGGGGCAGATTTCATGCTAGGAGTTGAGACATGGCTGGGTGTAAGGAAGTGCTGGACAGTGAACTGAGTCATGAAAAGTTCTCCATATTCAGAAAAAACAGGGTTGGGAGAGGGGATGGTATAATTGTATGTCTGAGGGAGGGTTTGAAGGGTTTTGTAGCATGGGTGAGCGATGATGCTGAAGTGATGGAACTAGATGTAAGGGGGGTACGTAATAGCTTCAGATTGTTGGCAGTGTACAGGCCACCGGGGCAGGGATGGCAGGCAGTTGAAGCAGTGAAGGAAAGGGTCGATAGGCTGAAGGATAGACAGTGGGTGGTGGTAGCAGGTGAACTCAATATGCCCGGTGTGCAGTGGGTGGAAGGGATGGAAGACATGGGTGGCATTATGCAGACACTAGCATCACAGCTAGTTAACAGGGAGCTAGTGCTGGATGTAGTGTTGGTCAGGCCTGGGGATATCATAGTAGATTCAATGGTAGTAGAAGGAATCTGAGATCATGGAATACCTGTGGTGGAAATAAAGCTAGGAAATTCTAAAGCTTATCAAATCAAAGATAGGGTAATGTGGCAATATGGACGAGGAAACAGGAAAGGGGTGGAACACTTCCTAAGGGATAGGTATAATGAGTGGGCTAAAGGGGAGAATGTGTAAGTGCCCGTGGGAAAGAGTTTAAAAAGATCATAGAAGATATGTTGGTGAGGTTTGTCCCAAGGAAAATAATAACGGCTGTGGGGACGTGCCATATTACGGGAGAGAAATTAAGAGGCGGAAGGGGAAGTGTAGGCAATTGCATGCAAGATATAAGAGAGGGGAAATTGTACATGCTAGGGTATGGCTGAAGCAGATAGGGAAGGAGCTAGAAACTAAGATAAAAGCGGCAAAAGATGAATATCTGGGCAACATCATGGTTGAGGGAAAAAGAAAAGGATGACAGAAGCTCTTTGGCTATCTGAAAAGGATGAAAGGTGGATAGAAAGGATTTCCAATACTTACAGGGAATGATGGCTTGACCGCAACCACTGACAAATAGAAAGCAGAATTATTGCAGGCTCAGTATTTGTCGGTGTTTGAGGGCACGTACGAATGGGGTAAGGAAGCAGATATAGTCAAAGGGCCAAGTGGTAATCTAAGGATAAGGGAACAGGATATAGGCAAAGTAATGGACGACTTGAAAAGAGGCGGATCTTCAGTCAGGTGTGGGATACAATTCATATCTCCATGGATACTGCAGCCGAACATAACCTTCATTTAGCTGTTTGGCTTCACATGTCCCGGGTGAGATGTACGTCAAGAAAATTATTTGTTTGGAATTTGTCGTTTTTTCAGGTAAACATTAATCTTATGTATTTGTGTATCGTAACCATGAAATTGAAACTAATATTTTTTACCCTTGCATGCAAATCTATGAATGCGCAATATGTTTGCTTTCTGCAATTACCAACTAACAAATCAGCATGTTTGTAAATAAGCTTTGTTTCCCACAGTACTTTTTCCCTGCTGTGACGTCAGGGGGCGTGTACTTCAAGTTGTCCATTAAAGGCTTTCATCCTAACAAAGCAGTGGGGCCTGATGGCATAGGGAATGGAGCTCAAGTTTGGTGGAAGGGTGATAACAAAGTATTTAGAAGTGTTGTTTGGCAGATCGCTGGAGGAGGGAAAGTTACCAAAGGGGTGGAAGGAAGGTCTGGTGGTGCCAGTATACAAGCAAGTGGAGGATAGGGAAAGGCCTGGTAGTTACAGACTGGTGAGTCTCACCTCGAGCACGGGCAAGATGATGGAAAGGCTGGTAGTTAAATTTGTGGTAGATGTAATGGATGAGAAGAACTGGATACAGGAATATCAGCATGGGTTCTGAAGAGGCTACTCGTGTGAGATGCAGCTGGCTGGGCTATTGGTGGATCTAGTACAATCTGTAGATGAAGGGAAGCAGGTGGATGCCTGCTTCAGAGATTTTGAGAAGGTGTTTGACAAGGTGCCACATGGAATTTTAATGAGGAAAGTAAATGAGCTGCTAGATGACAGGCGGGTGGTTGACTGGATTGATGAGTTCCTCAAGGGACGGAGCCAGAGAGTGAGAGTGGGGACTCCTTGTCAAAAGAAGGAGCTGTAACCTCAGGGGTGCCACAAAGAAGTGTTTTGGGCCCTTTGTTGTTTACTATAATGGAAAATGACATGGAAGTGGGTGGCAGGATGTGATTGTTCGCGGATGACTGTGTACTGTATTCGAAAGTAGGTGAAAAAAACAACTTTCAGGCAGACATTAATCGGGTACTGGAATGGACGGAGACCAATAAAATTAATATTAATGTCAAGAAGACAAAGATGGTGAGATTCACTAAAAAGAGGGTAAAGAGCAGGCAGACATACAGATGGGGAGAGCAGGAGATAGGGGAGGCAGCAGAATACAAGTACTTAGGGGTGATGTTGCGGGAAGATCTTGGGTGGAGGGGACAGGTGAAGAGAGTGGTTACGAAGGGAAGAAGGGCCCTAGGAATGCTGGGAAAAGTTCTGAACGGGGTCAGTGGTGGAGTGAAGGAGAAATCATACACCTCAATGGTACGCCCGATGCTGGAATATGTAGCGGCAGAGTGGGATCCCTACATGGAAGGGGAGGTGCATGAACTGGAGAAGGTCCAGAGGAGAGCGGCTTGATGGGTGAAGGGCAGGTGGAGAAGGAAAGGGCAGGAGGGAGAGGATGAAGGTAATAACAGACCATCAGTGATGATGAAGGAAATGGGTTGGAGTACTTTGAAGGACAGACGAAGGGTGGAGAGGCTTGTTAGGTTGTTCAGAGTAGTGAAGGGAGAGGTAGGATGGGGAATGTTAGGTTCCCATTTAATCAAGGGTGATTACGGAGGGAGAGGGGACAACAGTCTTATGATCCGGAGGGTGTGAAGGAGAACAGAGAGGGGAAGGCAGTTAATGATGGTGAGGGAGTGGAATGTGCTTAGAGAGGAGCTGGTGAGGGTTGACAGGGTTGGTTTGTTCAGGAGATGTCTGGTGGGAGAGTGAGGCATGTGAGCTTGCCACCGGGCGAAAGCCCAACTGCAAGACATTATTATTATTACTATGCTACCAAATTAATTTTTTAGTTCACACGGCCAACTTTCATGTACAATCTGGTGTACACCATTAAAATTTTGGATACATATTTTAAGACTGCATTTCGAGTATTGGAGGTAATAAGAGCAATATTTATTTTACCTGCACCGAAAATAAGCTTCAAATTGTAAAAAATGGAATTATTGTTCTAGTTCATTACATCTAAAGGTAAATATCAAGAGTAGCTACTCATCGTGTAGGGACTAAACTATTGGTTTTACAGGTAAAGTTTACTGATAGAAAACGTTTCTACAGTGATAAAAGTGAGTCGTACGTAATGAAAATCTTAGTTTACTTACTTTGAAATCTGCAGTTCTATTTTGTAAGTCCGAGAGACGTGTTCTCCGCCTTCGCCATGTTATATGTTGATGTGCTACTAGCACTCCTGTCAGCTTATGTTGTAAGTAGAGAATGGACGACTTGATGTGAGGCGGAGCTTAACTCTGGTGTGGGATACAATTCCTATCTCCGTGGATACTGCAACTGAAGATAAACTTTATACATGCGTTTGGCTTCACATGTCCAGGATGAGATGTATGTAAAGATAATTGATTATTTGAGTAAATATCAACTTAAGCTACTCATCATGTACCGGCCAAATTATTGATTTTAGACATATAGTTTACTGATGAAAAATGTTTCTAGTGACATTCTAAGCAGTCCTACGTAAATAAAAAATTTGTTAGGCTAGTTTAAGTTAGGTAACTGAACTTTACCTAACCTAATGTAAGGTTAGGTCAAGTTAAGTCACCTAACTTAACCTAACCCAATATAACTTAAACTAACCTAACCTAAGTTTAAACTAACCTAAAAAACCTAACCTTACAAAAAAAATTTTTACATAGGACTACTTAGAAGGTCACTATAAACATTTTTGATCAATAAACTATATGTCTAAAATCAATACTTTGGCCGGTACATGATAAGTAGCTAAACTTGGTATTTACAGAGATTTTCAAATGTTTGTTGCAATGGGAGTTTACAATTAAATTTTATTGGATTGTGGACATATGCCATTGCTCATGTTTAGCTGATCAAACCTATGTTGAATGACAAAGTACGAAAACGAACAAGAAAAAAAAAAAATATAAAATGCACACACAAATGTAAAAAAAGCAATCCCAGAGGAATTCTGCCGATTTTTTTTTTTTTTTTTTTTTTTTCAGTATAAAAGTTATATTAGACAACAAAGAATTCTAGAAATGGAATTCACTCGAATATCGACACAACACCCAGACACAAAAGACAGACACAAATATAGAACCAGATTTTCAATATGAAACAAGATTGAAATAGACGAAAAACAGTGGACAACAAACACAAGACAATAGACAACACAACACAAGTTAAAACCAATGAAAAACTGCAACGTTTCGGGGATTGTGATTTATCCCCATCTTCAGGCTGAGACACAGCTGGTCGGAACACCTACTATTTCCCCATGCATGTTATGCAATTCTAGGTTTCTGGATTTCACCCTTTTGCATGTTGTTCTTTTGTTCTTTGACACGAGTGGATAATGTTTTACCAGTTTCTCCTATGTATAGAGAGCCACATTCACATGGTATTTGGTATATGCATTCGCGTGTATGCTGTTTATCTACTATGGGTTTTACTTTAGTGAGGGTGGTTTTCAATGTGGAGCTGGAACGGAATGCTGTTCGTAGGTCGTATTTGTTGGCTAGCCTTCTTATTTTTTCTGAGAGTCCATGGATATAAGGAATAATCAGAGTTCCGCAAGGTTGTTTGTCTGTGGTGACTTCTCACTTCAGTGAATTTTGTTCTCTTAACTGCTTATCAATGATAAATCTAAGATACTTGTGTATCATGTTTTTAATAATCAACTCACAAGCCACAACCAACTCGTTTATTAACATTCCACTTACACAAAGAAATCACAGTCCGCCTTTTTGTCACATTGCCCACATTCACTGCCGCCCATGTTGCCAACCTCTCGCTCCCATCTTTACTTCCATACCATATTTACTTCCCTACTACACCTTCCCTTTCCAACAAACACATTCTCTGATACACCTTCCCTTTCACATAAACAAAAACTTATCGTATATAGTCCTTAAGTTATTGTGGTGATTTTGCTGTACGCTTTGTACGGTCATTACCATTACTTAACATCCTCTCCTCTTCAGGTCCACTTTGGTCCATCCTGTCTGTGTCCACCACTGATTGTCCTGTATCTTTATGATTCTCCATCCTCTCGTCTTCAACGTGAGATGGCTTAACATGCTTAGTGTTTCTGCGAAACCTATTGCCCTTTTTATCTTCCACAATCACTGAGCGGGGACTCTCATGAATGTCCACCACTAAACCTTGTGACCATTCATTTGAGTCGCCCTTTAAGAATGCTACCTGTTGCCCCCTGTGAAAGATCTGATGTGACTCTCGTGCCGTCTTATCATAATTGTGTTTGTTAATAGTGTCCCTTTTGG
>PNEQ01105915.1:0-20282 GCA_003012365.1 Medauroidea extradentata
AACCGTTTACTAATATTTCAATATCTTGTTTGGAAACAATATGTTGTTTTTGAAATATATGGCTTCATATATTGGTTTTTTGTCAATGCAGTTTTGTCTTGTTCGAGGATAATTCAAAAAATTCCTGTAAAAAACTGACGACCTCTGGGGATTAACTGATAGTGGGATATGTTTGTACTTTAGTCACTTATGGCAACATACCTTAGTTTTGGAGAAATTTATTTTCGAAAATAGCATTTATTATCTAACGTACCTAAAAATCGTCACATACACCTCTTATAGATTTGCAATGCTTTTTAATGCATACTTTTTCCATTTTAATATTTCACATTTTAAATGACTCGTCACTATATTTGTTAAAACAGTAATTGTATATACTCCGATGTAATGTGCGTCCCGCCACATTCCTCTCCCTTCCTTTCTTAGTAGAAGCTTTTGTGAACTGGTTTTCAGGGTGTTTTGTCCTTTACGTTTGGTTGCAAAGCTCTTATGTTGGTAGTACGAAGTCACCATAGGCGCGCCCGCTGTAGACTGTATTCGTAATCGTCAGAAAGTTGAGTCTCGTCCATTTCATTCGTTTTTAGCACATAACCTCATTGGCTTTTTCTACCTTGCATAGAACAATGAGTACAAAAGAGGAAAAAAATCTACACTCACTTACTGCTCAATGCCTTATCTTTGACTTAACAAACTGCTGGCGCCACTATCGCAGTGGTCAGGGTGTGGCTATGCCGTATACAGCCCAAACATGTAAAGTCCCTTACCGTGTGCCCTTGTTGCTTGAACGTTTAAACACGTGGTCACTGCAGCCCACGGCCGTGCTGCAGCCCATAAACATTGTTTCCGTATCACACGAAGTTTGAAGAGCAATAGAGTAAAAAAGGTTTATTGAATAGCAGATGTGCATGTTTATCTCAGTCTCGTTGATTGGAGAACAAAATTTTTAAATTAAATTAAAACTCAACAAATTGATTGCATTTAGAAACAACACCTCCAATGTTTGTACATGGAAACCGTTGTTGAACTAATTTACTATATTCTTGCTAGTTTCTGCTATTAATTTAACATTTTGTGTGCAAATTTGTTTTATTGCTATTAACAAACATTTGCGCATCGTCAGTGACGTGCATACTCATAAATAAGCAATATAATGTTGTATTTTCAAGTTAGTTCGCTAGATTTATCTATATAAACAATTATTTTACCACATAATTTACATTACACAAATGTAAAACATGGCCTTTTTACTTATGAAATGTAGCAGTAGCGGATGTATTTCTAATACCTGTTTTCTCTTTACACCCGAATTCAACACATGTAACCGTTTTCATACAAATCTGTTCGTTCTACAGTATCAATAACATACGACGCGCTTACGAAAACCATAGCCGATCTACTCGATGTTGTGTGTTAGTCAACAATAACGTATTGGTCGCGCAAAATGAACCACCTCCATGAAATGAACATGTAATACGTCGACTTCAAGAAGGTCCCAACATGCCATTTCCTGTAGGCTATACTTCTACCTCCATGGCACTGGTGCTATGGTAAAATGAGTTCGTTATTTTAATCAAAACTCAAGCATTTAGCAAAATTATGGTTAAACTTAAGTACCTAATGAGATTTTTATGTGTTTGTTTAAATGGGAGTTTATAATTAGAATTATTTGGTTTGTGGCACGGGTGTAAGGTACATTCGCCTGTCTACCAATGTATTTTTCTTAACCCCCTTATTATTTGGCTGTAGTTAATCAAGTTACCGAGAATGTTGTACTTATTGGCGCAGTAATCTGGGCAGTCGTACTCAATCTCCGCCCACTTTTTTCCATTGTTAACATTATAAAGTAAATAAATATTCCTGGAGCCATGAATTAAAATTGTGAGCAAGGAAGTATTTTATAAATTGATAAAAGTACATTTTGATAAATTATTTATCTTAGCGGTTAGGGAAGTGGGCGGAGTTTGAGCTTGACGGCCCGGATTACAGCGCCAAAAATATATAGCATTATCGGTAACTTGGTGAACTACTGCCAAACAACAAGGGGGTCAAGTTTCCAGTAGTGTGTCTAGTCCACGGCTGTAGAACAGGTTGGGGTGCCACAGGGGTCCATACTGGGACCTTTGTTATTTTTAATTTTTATTAACGACTTTCCTAAAAAAAACTGATCTTGGAAGTACAGTTGTTGCGGCTCGGTAGGGCGCAACGTGGGAGTTTGTTTAGGCAACTCCCCCCATCCCCTCACCCAGTCTCGGCGACGGAGTGCACGCCGGCATTACGATATTTAAAACACGTGTGTGGCGCGCGCTGGAAAATGAGGGGGTGCCGGGAAGGTAGAGGTAGGCGGCCGGCCGAAGACACATGCACCGAGAAGGCTGTCCTTCCCCCCTCTGCTGATGGACTGTCAGGTCTATAGAGAGGGGTACGGAGGCAGATGGCTGCGTGTGCTGATGCGCATGCAGGCAGGCATGGCCAGTTGATCAACCATTCATCCCCTGCTTCGCCCTTCCGAGCGTGTATATAAGCAGCCGCGAAGCAGGACTTTGTTTGCTACCGCCAGGTCGAGTTAAATGCCTCCTGGAACTAGCAGGACAGCCTGGAGACCAGCTAACTTGTAGTAAACTTTAGGAGTTTCGGGAACATTGTTGGACTCTAGTAGGGCTTGGAACCCAGTGGATACGAGCAGCATCTTGGGGAATTTAAGGTTGCAACAACACTGCCACAGAAGCAACATAAGCCTCCACCAAGTCGGTTGGAGGGGGCTTCACACTACTACAACCACGACCCCTTCCCCTCCTGGGTCGGGTGTTGTCAAGGAATTATCGCCTGCAGCAAGTTTCCTCCAGTGTTGACGCTGGTTTACTGCTGCTTCCCACATCACAACGGTAAAAGGCTGCAAGGGACTAAATTCGCCGGCTCTTGCAGTCTCTCCCTAGTGCTTGACGCGCCGCGGACAATGGCGTCTCCCTCATACTCATAACTGAACGAGACAGAGAGTGCACTGTCACCAATTTCACATTATTACGATTTGAGAATAGCCTCGCCGGCTGGAACAAACTATGTCCTCCCCCTAGAACACCCCCCCCCCCCCCCCCAATTTATCCGGGTGGTACCACCAAGACAGCTGGCAGGTCGGGGATCATCTTGTGCTGCGAGGAGGGGCAGTACAAAAAAATTCTTTGTTTGCTACCATCAGGTCGAGGTAACACCTCCCGGAACTAGCAGGATGGCCTGGAGACCAGCTAGCTTGTAGTAAACATTATGAGTTTGGGGAACATTGCTGGACTCTAGTAGGGCTTGGAGCCCTGTGGACACGAGCAGCATCTTGGGGAATTTAAGGGGACCTTTGTCAACAAGTGGAGCTCTCGCGAGTTTCGGGATTAGGTACCATCCTGGGTCGAGTGTAGGCGTTAGTTCCGGTGGTCGAACGAGGGGGACACTCATGACTGTTGGAAAAAACTAGGTGATCTGGATCTGTGTATATCATTCCAGTAGTGGCGAGACCAACAATCCCCAGGTACCTTTCACTCAACCCGGTTTCCCTTCTGTCGCCATCATTTCATGGGGGAACAAATCAACTAGGTCCTACTGGAGAGGGGACGAGTGCCGAGCCCTGGTGAACGAAGCTCGGGATACTTTGTGCCGGCGCTGCTGGGCTACAGTGGGCATGGAAGCACATCTGGCCGGGTGCACGGTGGTCGGACGAGGTCCCATACTTGCCTAGTGTTGTGGGAAGATCTGCGCTTGCATGGTGTGGTGACCCGCTTGTCTGGGTGGTGTGGTCCCTGGACTTCCTGTGCGAGAGGGCGGAACCCAGTTAGAGGGAAATAGAGGTGATGGACTGACCTGGTTCGGGGAGGGCCTAGTCGTATGCTGTCAGGCTACAGTGGGCGTGGAAGCACATCTAGCCGGGTGTGCGGCAGTCGGCTCAGGTCCTGCGCTTGCCCTGTGTTGGCGCGGGCCCCGTGCAGGGTTGTTGGACACCTCTGTTGCCCAAAGCAATCCCCGAAAGAGGTGGCACCCCCCTTTTGAAGGCGTGGAGTTAGTTATCCTTTCATCCACCCTCATGTGCATTGAGAGTTTACTTCACATAGCTAACTGAACTAAACAAAAACTCAAAATTAAGGTGTAAGAGTGGAAGAAGGCAATAATGCTTTCCTTATCCTACACAAGCGTGCACACATATGGCAGCATTGTTACATAATAGTATACGTGCATACAGCTGTCTGTACAGACTCCATGGCCTCATCCCTCTGTAGGAAGTTGAGCCTCCTGGGAGCTGACGTTCAGGAAGGTGGCTGTAGCATGTCTGGGTTGACAAAAAAAAGGAATTCTAGGTCCACCCGACACAGTCAGCGACAAACTGCGACCAGCCCAGATGGAGATCGAGGTGGAAATAACGAGCTGAGATGTTCACCCCCAAGTCGATCAGTCATTGTCTCCCCACTATAGCTGGGCACCGCCAGTGGCGGACGGCCCATAAGCCTTGTGCAGCAGATGCTGCATCTAGAAAAGTGGGGTATTTATTTAGCATAGAAGGGGTGAGGGACGTATGTTAAAAAGTTGTATCACAGCACATTTTGTAATACTATCTAACCTCTGTTATGCTGAATTACTTCGACTGCATTTATTGCCAAGAAAACTACTTCAATTGATTTTCGTTTTTAGTTTGAAAAGTTATAGAGGCGGGTAGCAGCTGTTTTGTGGCAGTGGTGCGGAAAAACAATACACGAGACGACAGTAGGAAACACTGTGCATTTAGCACGAAATGTAAGACATGCAGCAGGATCAAATTATGCTATTATGCTATTGGCGACTGGAGTAATGATACTTCCATTTAATTACTTCAACAATGCCCGATTTTGCGCAGCAGGGGGCAGGGGGGCATTCGGGAGGACTTGGCTTCAATCCCAGGTCCAGACAGGCATCCTGAATTTGGTTTTCCTTTATTTTCCGAGATCACTCCAGGAAAATGCTGTGATGGTTCCTTAACAAATGCCATAGCCAATTCCTTACATTTCTACCTAAAGTGTTTCTCCAAGGCCTTGTGTCTGTTCGAGGAGCACATAAAACCAACAAAATAAACATGTATTTTAATTAATATGTAAGTGATTGGCCAGCTACCAACTAAATCGTGTCAATATACCTGTATTCAAATTAGAATAGAAAAAATACGCTATGTAGATTTAAAAACTATGTTGGCACGATTCTAGAAACATTTTCGTGATAAATTACCATCTCTAGTTATGTTATGTTATGATTGTGGTGCACAGAGGTGGATTTTGCTGAGCTGACATTTATGTCCAAGTCTTTTTATGTGTGTTGTTATGTGTAAAGCTGCCTTACTTAGACATTCAATTGTGGCCTGTAATTTCTGGCATTATTATAAAGATAAATACGCGACTCACATCCCTCAGCGCTCAGATATTGTAAGCAGATTTTATGTACAATTTTATGTCTCCAAAAACAACTGACAAAACCCGGCAGATAATTCCTCAAGGCAAAATAAGCTAAGAAACTTAATGTTAAGGGAGCAAAGACCTTCTGAATATATAATTTTAAAATAGTATTTTCTTGAAAAATCACAGACTAAAAGACAAAAAACTTTTTTTTAACATTTGAAGATCCCAATAGCATTAATGCCCACAGTAGTGTACATATTATTATGTCACGTTGTTTCCCATATTTTGGGGGTAAGAAAATGTGGTTGTAAAACTCAATATTCAACTGATCATTACTCCCTTAATGCTTAATTAATATTAAGTTTAAGTAAAAAGTGCAAAATCTGTATTCTGTGTATTTTAGATAAAGTTTTTTGGTGTTTTCCGGAAACATTCTGTATATTATAGCATATGATTTCTAGTTCTAACTATTTATTACAAATTTATCTTAGGGTCCTGGATTTCCCCACTTTACCTACCAGAAAATTACTACTATGAAATCCATTGTTTTATACGTGACTTTGACATTCAATTCAGACACTGGCATGTAGTTTTGTAGGATGACATTGTGTAACATTTTGTGTGCAAATTTTACGATTCTTGTTACTACAGTATCTTTCTTGCATTCAGGTGCTGATAAAGTGTGTGAAGAAAGCTTGGCTGATGTTGCTGATTGATGGTGTTAATGCTGTCAACGATGTACTCCACACAGGAAACAATTTATGTGTGACTGATTATTATTCAACTGAGATTGTAAATGCGTACGAAGAAACTCAATATTATTCCAAATGAAGCTGTTGAGAATACAATTGCAACAAATGAAGAGAATGATCACACTGATCTCGACTTCAACAATGCCGAAACAAAACTACGAAATGTTGGTTCACAATATCACCAGAAAAGTATAAAGCCAGTATGTTCAGAACAAAATGAAGATTCTCCAGTGGTCCAGCCAATTACAGCAAACTGAAAAGTTTCCCCACAGTAGTTCTCAATATTCTGCTACGAAAAGGTCCACCTCAGCCACAAAGTTCTAATCTTCCCGGGGCATTTCCCAGAGACAAAAATGGAAGATTATTTCATCCAGACTGGTATTGGAAAGAAATGCCTGGAGGAGTTCGTGAAACGAGACTGGATAAGATACTCGATTCCAGAAGATTGCTTATACTGCCACGCATGTATTTTTTTTCGGCAACCATGTTCAAAAGACTTGGACTGTTGATGGACTTCAGTCGTGGTATAGAGGAACAATGAGTATCCTCAGTCACGAAAGCAGTGAGACGCACATTGAGGCTGTGATTAAATATAAAGTGAAGAAATCATGTTTGCCGCTGCTTCCTGTAATGCAAGAAAATGCAGCCTGGGACATTGCAACAAACAGAGAAATTGTTAAATTACTTGACATAACACTTTTCTGGGTAGAAATTGTTAAGCATTTCGTGGCCACAGGGAAGGATTGAATGACATTTCATATGGCAAGTTTCTTAATCTGATGAAAATTTATGGGCAAATATTGCCCAATTTTGGCAGAACATCTTGAATCAATACACACAATGAAAAATAAGGTTAACTTCATAAGCAAGCAAAAACAGACTCAACTCATTCTGTTGCTGAAAACATCAAAAGTACCATCATGGATATCTTGAAAGCCACGCCCTTCTTCAGTATTTCGACTGACACTTCTCGCGATACTGCAAGAAGGGAGCAAGTTTATTTCATTGCCCATTACATTGACAAAAATTTGTGGTCTATTTATAAACGTTTGATTGCTTTGAAAGAGTCTCCACTGACAACAGGGCGTGATTTATTTGCTGTATTTGAGAGTGTTTGCTCAGAGCTATCACTGGACTGGAAAACTACATGGTAGGCCAGTCGTATGATGGCGCTGCTAATATGCAAGGGAATGTGGAAGGTCTGAAATCACACATACAGTACTTAGACAGAATCCATCTGCAATATTCATATGGTGTTGTGCTCACAGATTAAATCTGGTTTTATCACAGGCTGTCTCTAATTGCTTGAATGCTGTAGAACTTTTCCGCCTTCTTGAATCATTGTATGATTTCATTGGTTCCAGCAAAAATATGATAGCTGTAATTGAGTAACATCAGAAAGAACGGTACCCAGGCAAGCAAATACGGCGGTTAAAGCGAGTTTCTACCACTCGTCGGATGTCGCATGCTTCTGCTTTGGATGTGGGTCTCGAAACATACGAAGCAATAGTTGACACATTAGAAAACTTAAGAACACTTGAGGCAACACATGACAAACCTGCTGCTCACCTTGCAGGTTGTTTAAATGGACGTCTCTTGTCGCATTGCTTCATAATTACAGCCTTTTGCTATCTCAAAATATTTAAGATTCTTTCACCAGTTAATGCAGTTTTGGAGAGTCCAGACCTTGACTTACTAGCAGCCGCCCACATTGTTGAAAAAGTGCGCGCATCTATTCAAGATCTAAGGACAGACAACGCATTTCAAAATATCCTGAATGCTTCAGATGCTTTCGTTGAAGCTCGTGAAGAGAAATTTGAGTTTGCACCTCTCCTAACTACGCATGTTTGCCGGAAGAAAATTATGTCAGGAGAGAAAGTTACGAATGAACATAACGAAAATCAAAACCAAATAATGAAAATTGACACTTACTTCTACTCTCTCGACACAGTAAGTATTAGCTTTTCAAAATACTTTACTGATGAAGCTTCAGGAGTATACAAAGACCTCGCTCTTTTCAGCAGAAAATCTTTGAAACAATTGAGTGAAAACCCTGATGCATTTCCTCAAGACGCCTTCAAAATTTTATGCAGCCTTTATAGCAAATTTCTTGATTTGTGCGACCTTCAGCGGGAACATCTAATGTTTTATCAATCATATTTTGCCTTTGAGAAGACAGTTAAGTTGCCTGAACAGCTGCACAATGACATGGGGGAAGAAGAACTGACTGACGACTACGAAGTTGATGATAAAGAACAGAAAGATTTAGAATCTATAGCTTCGGGTTCTGTAACTGGTGGCAGGAAGCATTTTACACAGCTGCACAAAGAAACTTGGAATGCAGGAAGCATGTGGGTCTTAAAAATTCTGCATCCATCTGGTTTGAAAACCATTTTTCCCACTTTGTATACGGCTGTGCATATAGCTCTTACTCTTCCAGTAACTAGTGTGTCGACTGAGCGTACCTTCTCTAAACTGAAACTTATTAAGACTTGTCTAAGAAGCACAATGGCAGAAGAACGGTTTGAAGCACTGATGATAATAGCGTGAGAGCACGATGTTCCCGTGGACTGTAATAAAGTCATTGAAACATTTGCATCACATTCTGTAACTGTCAAAAAATTTAACATCTCGTACTTGAAAATTCTTATAACAGTTTTGCTTTTTCTGTTTACATATTTGTGCCAATTGTTTAGACCTATAGAAATATTGAAGTAGCATTTACATTTAAAAGCATCTGGATAAAACTAAACATTATTTTGTTGGTAGATTATTTTGTGTTATGTAATCTACATTTTTTAATTTTATCACAAATATTTTGTACAGAAAAGTAGAGTTGAAGCACTAAGGATATCATCACGTGAACACTAATAAAGTCACTGAATCATTTCCATCACATTCCATAAATCTGTTGGAATACAGTAACTTCTCATAATTGAAAATGCCAAGAGCATTTTCACAGGTTTCTTCTGCACAATTATATTTGTTATTAATACATTACTAAGCATAATTTTTTTTTTTGAAACATCTGAATAGCAAAAATAATTTAAGAGATTGTGAATTTTTGTACTTTTTGAATTTTATCACATATATTTTATGAAGAAATATACATATTATTACATCTTTGTCTTCTTCCTTTGATAGTGCATCACCGTATTAATTTTGTACTCAATTCTATCTGCAGATGCCAATGTTTAAAATAGAATTTTGATTAATATTGACTTCTGTAACTGAACAATTTCGTGCTGTAACTTAGTACCATAGTGAATTATTCTTTATGGTAATTGAGTGAAGAATTTAGTGTTGAAATCACACTTAAACTCATTGTTCTAAAATAAATTATGTGTGGTTGAAATATTTTAAGCTTAGCACAGGGCCAATATTTTACATAATCTAGGCTATACTGTAGTTTCCATTAACATACTCGTAAATAATTCCCTAAAAAATTGTACACATGTTTAACAGCATACATTTATTTTTAACAAACCTTGACGCGTCTATACTCAACTGTGTGCTAAACTGGCCTGCAGTGATCTATTTAATTAGCAGACAAAGAGTTAAATTATTTAATTAATTCAGATTTAGAATTAACATGGTTAAGGCTCTGGATTTGGTAAAGGAATCTTAAAAAATTTTCACCCTAGCAAACTATATGATTAAAAATATTACAGCATCCAGCGTCAACTGTTTAGTCAATGTTCTGGTTCGTAAACACCTTAAATAGCACCATTTTGCACCTAAAAATCCAAATTTTACCTGGGGAGGACCCCCGGACCACCCGCGCTTCTGCTTTGGGTGGGGTATATCAATTTAATGGGGTGGGTGTGCAGTCTAACAACATTTTCGCTGCATCACTCTTAGGAGTAGTTGGCCGCCACTGGGCCCCACGTTATCCAGTTCAACAGTAGCATACCTTGAGTGCTGCAATACCACCCCACACGCACTCATCGAATCCCCTTCCATGTTCGCATATTCATTTTTGACACGCTCAGCTGGTGCATGAAAATGCTAAGTATTGAGAGATGAAAGCCCACCTGTGGTATGTAAAATCCTTCAAGTAGGCCGTGTGGAGGCAGGTCACAGTCATACCCATCCAACACCACCTGTACCACTATAAAAATAATGGAGTAATAGGAACACAAAGAATGAAAATTTCTGTTAAATGAGGTAGACCTCGTTTAGTTTTCTCAATTAGGAAGAGGTGAATAATCCTCTACAACCTATACGAGAGCCACCTGGCAGCTGGAAAGAAGTTACCTGAGAAGGCAATGGAGAAGAACATGAAAGAACCTGACCCCTAACCAACCTCCAACTTGTCCAAAAGCTACAACTCATTACGGACATCAGAACTCTTCCAATTAAAATTAGAGGTGTGACAACACAGTTAAGGTTATGTAGCTCTTACCTATTTGCATTAGGCTAAACCCATTTGAATATAACATATCTGCTTTTAAGCATAATCTCATGTTGTACCGCTAAAGATTGTTACACACTTGACACATTTGTTGCACCTTAGGATTTTGTTAACCTTTTATGTTTGGCCACAGATTGCGTACCCCTTTTTCTTTCACAAAACGATAGGATATTTATTTACCACAACTAGCGGTGAAGAGAGAAGAGTTTTAGGGCAAACTGTGATTAGTAGTGACTACATAACTCTCTGTTGCCCGTGCAGGGGTGAGGAGACTGTTCAGCCAGCAACGCACCTTGGTCTCCACAACTCAACTGATACATGCCCAACTTGTATAGTCATATCTTATACCGCTTGCCTTGGAACACAACCACGCTTCGCTACTGACCACAACTGCCTGATGCTTCAATTATATGTTTTATGTCTTATTTTTCTGTCACATGTGTTTTACAATACTTCAAGCACCTTTATACTGAACTGGACAGGCGTCCAGCTCCACGTATTACGTCAAGAAGCTATATATTTCTCCATCTGCATATGGATTAATCACAGCCAGTCCATATGCAGATGGAGAAATATATAGCTTCTTGACATAATACGTGGAGCTGGACGCCTGTCCAGTTCAATATTTTAAATAAAAACGGTTTTTATTCGTACACAGCAATAATATTTGTTGACCTGCTGGCATCACACAATCTATCCCCCCTAAACAGCTTCTTGTCACGTGCCACAGCTATCCTCTTCGTAAGAGTCATTGACCCACAAATTATATGCAAGCCATATAAACTGTACGGCACTTTGATATGCTGTGGTAGCATTACCTATTCTCTCTCTGCTTTTAACAATTTTTTAAAAATAAAAAACATAATTTATACAGATGTTACATTTATGAAATTACTTGTACACAAGCATCACTAAGATAAGCAATCAACTCTATAAGGCATAACAATTCACTTCCCCCATTTACAGTGCACCGAAAATGCTTACATTTTTATGGCATCATTGTGAAACCACTCGATTAACGCATGAAGATCTACACAATTAAACTGTGTATTACAATTTTCCCATAGTTTTTTCAACTGGTAATTGGCATAAAACTTTATGACGAGATTTTTTATGTTGTGCACATATGTTCATTGTATATGCTAGATCACTGCACCTGGTGCAATACGGAATAAATTTGCTTTATCACAAACACACTTAGACAATGAATGGCTACATGGTAGATGTCAAACGAGACACAACCAGTACTAATATTAACCCACAGGAAAAACCAGTTGCTGCATATGCAGTTTCCCACAAACTGACTTCGACTTCTGTAACAATACAAGAGTTGTGATGCCGTACCACCCTCAGACTATTGTGCAGAACTGAGGAATTAGTACGTCAGTACATCGTCAGAGATCCTGCCACACACTAAATCGCCTGTCAAGCACTAGGTGTACTCTTACAAGTTACACACCACTGCTTACAGTCCACCAACTGAAGTACATGTTGCCATTTGTTGCCTGTGAAAGCTCATTTGGCCAGCAAAACTACACAACTGCACAAAAAACATGTGATTTGTAAAATCACCTGCAAGCACAATTCTTTGAGTACTGGTGCATTTGTATTTAAATGGTATTGTAATTAGTAGCCTAGCGACAATTTACAGCTCATTTGTTTATGAATTTGATTGATTTCACTAAGCAAATATTTTCAATGTACGTAATCAAGAATAAATTAAACCAAAAATACATACAGTAGTACGGTAACTTCCATTTATTTCTTTTCTTTTCCAAAGTATCCAATGTGCCCTTGCTTAACGCAAATTTATGTGAAGATATTGGTAAAATGTTTTTTTAAAAATGTGTTGTGAATACAGGAAGCATGGTTGCAAGTATAGTATGTAATGACAGGTATTAAGAAAAATTACTGTAAGTTATCACTGCATAAATTCTTCGAAATTTTGTCCCTAACTTTAACATTATATTTAGTATGATGATCAGACTTATAACTACTACTGTTCTCTGAATAGTAATTACGTAGTTACCTACATACCTGAGCGTGAGTAAGCTTGTTAACGTATACACATACAGTATGTTATACAGCATTACACATTAAATATTTTCTCTAAGTTTTAATTACAAAACGTTTAGTTAAGCAACAAAAATCTATGCCAACCTAATATGTACATAAAAATTAGTCTTTCAGTAAAACATGACAATAATAACAATGATCTAGGCCTACAATTATATTTGCTGTCGTAAAAATTAAACACCACACAGAAATCACAAGCATACCGGTACCCAGCAAGTTCGAAAATAATACATTGGCTGAGTAGTGAATACGCACATACATTACTGCCAAAAAAAATACAAAGTATTTACAATATTTACATGAGTACTGTAAATCAGTACAAAGAATGGGGCAGAATGTGTAAAGACATTTTTCTTTAGGACAACATTATTGTCTTGAGAAAGATGCCAAACAGGCCCAAAAATAAAATTTTTTTGTACAGTAGTATTTCTGATGTGGCCTCAATTGATTGCAATGTACTCACATAACTTATAACATGGAGCATCCCTTCTGCAAAAGTAGAAGCCTCTTTCAAAACTGGTGCATTAGCTGATACATTCTTGTATATGATGTAAACATAATTAAATACAGTCTTCATTAATACTGGCACCTTGTAGGCAACTACAGTAAAACCCCTTTTTACACTCCCAGATTTTACTCTTTCCCTTATTCTGCACCTGGTTTCTCTGGTCCCTTGCAAATCTCACACAGCATTAATTTCTCTCCTTTTTACACTTTCCTGCATTTTAAACCAGTTTTTAGCAGACCACTTAAGAGTGGTTTAAAAAAAGAGTTCCACTGTAATCACATGTTCTGAAACCTGCAAGCTGTAATGGATACAAAAAATGCAATGAAGTGTACAATCATAAATGTTCAAATGATGATCCTCTTCCTTGTCAAAGTTAGACACTGTTATGAGTAATTATGTACACCTATATTGAAATGTAGGAGCCATATGACGCTTAACAAATGCTGTATGCATGTCACAAATATAACAAGGCCCATAAAAAACACAGCAGCTGAATCAATTAACTGTGTATAACTGTACCAAGATATAACAAATTCACACTAGTATTCACAGGTCTCAGGTGAGGTTTGTCTTTCTTCTTAGCCAGTAGTCAGCTCAGATATAATGTTCACAAAATGTGGAAATTAATTCACTTGTTTATGACATTTTGAGCATTGAGTATGTAACTCTACAACTGCAAGACAAAGTTATGATAGGGTGAAACATTTCAGCACTTCATGGCACGCCGGTCGGTACAATACTTCCTGCTGCACCAACAAGCACAACACACAGAACACTTCATCTGCACACAGCATTCATAAGGGCCCTGGTGTTGGAACACTCATCAGAGGAGAATCATAGGGGTCTATACTTGATGGTATCTGTGGAGGTTCCTGCTGACTTCCAATTCTTTCCAGAAGAGAACTGTACAAAGTGTGTACTGTTTCATTATGCTGCAAATAGAAAAACAAACAAAATTACACTGCATAGCTGTTGCTCACATTCAGAACTCTTATTGTCAAAATTTAAGTACAGTCTTTCAAACATTACAGAGGTCTAAAAAAATTAAAATGTCAATAAATTTTTATCTTGATGTCTGTACATGAACAAAATATCAGTACCAATTATATAAAATTAACATTACAGTACAATCTTCTTTCAAGTGAATTACAATCACTGTTTAAGTAAATTTATGTGGTTTTTTCAATTAACAATATGTAACACTTTAGTCAATTTTGGGAAGGAGTGATAATGTGATGTAAAGATAAGTCAGTTAAAAATACTGTACCTAAATTTTATCCATGTTCATCCAAATCAAAGCAATAATAAAGTACAGTAGTAATGAATTAACAAAAACACAGTAATATATTTAAATTATTTTTTTATAATATTGTGACGGTAATTGTGTGTAATGTAAAGTTTGGATTTTCCTCTTATTTGCCACTTAGCTGGAACTGTTTATGTATAACGTTTTAGAGACTTTGATTGCCTCTCTCGTCAAAGTGGATAACATTCAGCTCAGAGTTTTCTAGAACAGTATAGTTGAATGAGGTATGCTAATAGCAGCATATTCCTTAGAAGCATACATGACCTGTATACGTGGCGTGGCCAGTAAGTGGTCCCTCAACCTCAACCACATTCCTCCTCCCTCTCCACCTCTGCGACCGTTGTGTGCTAGATCAGCAGACACCTTCCAGACCTCTTGATTGCCGTCTTGTTCCAACATTATGACACTAAACCCGCCTCTTCCCCTCCCCTGCCACACCCACATACTTTTGGCGATTTTAAAATTCGGGTGTCGGCAATGGAAATTTCAAGACTATGTGAGTTAGGTCAACTCGGGCCAATTACTAGAGGTGCGACACAGGTTCGCGGGCTTTTCGTACCTTACTGATTGTGGGCTTTTTGGACCGTATTGTTGGTGGGCTACTTTTGATGAAGATGTCTGAAGACAATGGAGGTGTGGGCGAGCACCCGAGAGTCGTCGTTAGTGAAACGGCCCTGTGCAGCAAAAGATAAATAGACAACCTTATAGTTAAGTTTATAGGAATTTAGTAAACTCGTGTCTTTAGCTGGTTCATTTAAACTTTGGTAAATACTTTGAAATTATTTAAATGTTATTTTGTAAGTCTTATTTTTTGAGTTACGATTTTGTTAGATTTTAATAATTAAGTTAGTAATGCCTAGACTAAGAATGGTGTCGGCAGGTTATTCATTAATTGATTCAGAAAACGTAATATTTGAGGCTGGCGTTAAGTTAGTCATGTTTCTGACAGGTCATGATTAAGCAGTGTTTATCTGTAGGCCGGTGGTCAATGAGAAGTAATTTGCCAGTTACCGACAGTTAAGTTAATGGTGTTTTTATGTAGATGAATAGTGTTTGCTTTTGTTGAATTTGCCAATTTTGGTTTATCAAATCTAAGTTGTTGAATTTTAAAATCAATACATAGTGTTTGCTTTTGTTGAATTTGCCAGCTCAAGACGTTACAGCGAAAGCAATTTTGGTTTATCAAATCTAAGTTGTTGGTTGAATTTTAAAATCAATACATTCACTTAATAGTTTTGAATGTTATTAAGAAAGTGACAGACCAGAGGCCAGTGTCTTGGTTAATTTTGTTTGACCTGTATTAAACCTGAACGAGTTCACCTGTTTGATTCTGGAATAATTACTGAATTGTCAAAATTTAACTTTCATCACATTAATCACTGTTCCTGAATTTGTTTCAAAATTATTTAAGCTTTATTTTTGCTATGTAAGTTTTTGGTTATTATTATAATAAATTTCAATTTTAAACTTGTGAGTTTTGTGAATTCATTTATTTTCAGTGATAACAAAATGCCCTCTAGGTCTAGAGTAATATTTCAGGTGAAATGTTTATGTTACTATCTACTTTATTTAAGTGTTTAAGTTTAAAATGATGCTTAGAAAGCACCACAATTCTTTCATAGTCTCCCCAACCACTCTGAAATACACAGCCAAGCGGTGAAACTGAGTAGACGGTTTGATGTCATAAATCAGTTTAAGAAGGAAATACTTTCTTGATCAACACTTATATTCTTTCCCCCATTGCACAGTTGATTCAGGCTTTTCCTATTGTTCACCCTTTGTTTAGTGTAAATATGTACTAGAATTAGAATATCATTTCAAAAGTATTTTACAAATATTGATGCTTCTTTTTCTAATCATCGCCAGTGCTAATATCTAATTAATTATTTGGTTCAATTCATGTATTAGAATTGACTATTTTGTCCAATACATTCCTTTGTGTATCTAAACCCATAAAATTGCCAACCAATAGATAAAATTTTTTATTTTTTTAATATATTTCTATTTAAAAGTATGTTTAATTTAATGAACCAATGTACCATACTGTCTTTCTTTGCGTCTATACAACACCAGAAAAAAAAAATTAAAATATCAGTCTTTTAAGTGAGGTAAAAACGTGAACCGCCAAGTTAATGTCCCTGTAACGTCACAATACAGTACATTTTATTGTATATAACACACAAACTACTGCAACATATGTTCAGGTCAAGAAATTGTGTTAAATAAAGTAGTTTACACAGTAAAAAACAAGTACAGTATGGCTGGAACACCGAAGAGTATAAATGTTTATAGTAGGTAGTTTGTGCAGCAATAAAACACAATATACTGCTAATAATATCTTAACTATAGCGCCGTCTGACAAATCATGACGGACTGCATGGTTTAAGCTACAAAAAGAGACCTAATACTCTGCTATTAATGACAAAAATACATTTTATGTACCTATGTAATGATTATTTCTATGTATTGTGTACAATATGATACGGTTAGCATAAAATAAATAAGTTTGATTAAGTTAAAAGTTGCAGTCAATAGCTTGCATTTCGTGACCAAATATCGGTAGATGTAGTATTTTTTGGCTGTTCTACAGGTTGTGGCACAGTCAGTTAGCAAAAGGCGAGTTCAAGCACCCGTGATTGGCAGATAATAAGAGGGGTGGGTGAGGTATTGTGAAACTCGCCCATAGATGGCAGCACAGCTCTCACTGCCGTTCACGAGAAATGTACAAATTATTGAGAGAAAAGATTTACTTTAAAATAAAATTGATCTGCTATATTATTTTTCAGACTTGCGCAAACAGGATGTTCAATCACCAGTCTGTGCCAGGTTTGGTGAAACACACACTAACTATTAGTTCAATAGGTTCACTTTTTGTATGCACGCGAACTTCATTTGGCTGACTTTTCAAACCTAAACTTATAATTCTATACCGGATTTAAAACATTAAAATTAATTTGTACTATATTATTGCCACTCTGGAATTTTAATTAAATCAACATAAACTCATTCCTATAACTCAAACGCCGCAATGTGTTAGAGCTGCTAATACCTTGCTGTCTTCACTCCTTTAAAATCAACACCAGTGAAATCTGCAATCATGTATGCCTTAACAACGAGCTAATTTCCCGAGCTAGCTTTCATGTAACCGAGTTTGCTAAATTTTATCAGTTTTTTAAAGTCAGTAAAAAATTCCAATACACACAATAGTGCATGGTGGGCAGCGGCTAACCAAAACAAACATGGCTACATCATAAATGTGTTAGCCAATAAGAATGTGTTTTCAATGTTTACGACGGCTTTTGAAATTATGGCATTTTTAAAGCTGAATAATTTAAAAATTAAAATGCTTACGAAGCTATTGCTTTGCCTGGCTGCATTTAGTGCCTAAATAATTCAGAAGAACCATTTTAATATTAAATACTTTTTCTCGGAACTTTCCTTAATGTCCAATCTTAAAAAGCTCTCTGCAAAAGACCATCAACCACTGTACACACAGCATCACAATAATTGGCTTACACAATGTGGAGCCAGCAAGATACAATTTTTTTCAGTAATTCATTCAAATGTGCAAGCATTCATGGGCAGTAGCGCTGGTGAAGCCAGATACATAATGGGTGTTCATATACAGCCCCATGAAATTTTTTAAGAAAGAAAGTTTAAGTAGTGCAACTTAATCAAGTAAAAAATATTAGGTAGTTTGTACACATTGAACTTCTTGTTTTTCTAATCAAGTACATATAACCTCCGTAAAAAAAATAGAGAGAGAGTACGTATATTTCTAACTTTCATGTTATGTATATCGTTAACCTAGCTGCCTATTTCCTGCCATTCCAATAAAATTAATTATATTGCAGGTCAAACATCTGTTTCTTAGTAACATATAAGAGGTGTGTCTTAATGTATACAAATACACAAAAAGTTTATTTTTAAAATTATTACTGAACATTAGTTTTGAAGCCTGAAACCATAAATAACTGCAGTATTGCATAACCATGCAAAACCTGTTGTACCATACTCCTTTAAGTTAGCTGACATCCGTATAATTTTCACAACATACTTTGTGTAAGGAAACAAAATTTCAACGTATTGTTTAGGTGAAAGTATACTGCAATGATTTAAAAGTGCAGCTATTGAGTCTGTTTGGTTATTGCGCATGAACTGTGTCAGCATATTGCCATTACAAGATTTTAAGCGATCCCGATAAATGTGTTTGTTAACGAACAAACATTTCAAAACACTGTATATATTTCTTAAAATCTAGTTACGCCCTCAACCATCGCAATCTGCTCTGACCCTTGCCTTCTCGTCAAGGCACAGCAACTGATGTGCGCAGACACAAGCACAATCTGGCTTGTCGAAGTCGGGGGTGGGGGGTGGGAGGGAATGGGTATTGGCTGTACTAGACAGTCCAGAGGGGTGTTATCTACTTTTAGCCATGGATCTCTTACAACAAAGCACTCAAGGAAAATGCAACACAGCTAACCAAGTGGAACAAACATATTTTTCAGTAGATTTTTCTTAATTTTTTTACCTGATTTTTTCACAAATCCTCAAAACAGGGTAGTAAAAATAGGATTTTACTGTAATTACATTATGGAACAAACAAAATTATATACTTACAATCGCTGTTGGCTGAAGTGCCTTCATAAGCATGTGTAACCTGCTATGAGGCAGTTTAGGGTATATGTACCACAGCAACTTCAGTAGGTGTTTGGGAACATTGTCCCGCCCCAAACCAGCAGAGAAGAACTCATCAAACACTATTGTGCAGAAATCTTCTGCAGAAAACTCATCGGCAGAGTGGATCAACAATGAAACCTTAAACACATCACAAAGGTAACCACGTGCTTATATTACGTTGTATTCACATGTTACTACACGCAATTGTGATGAAACATTATTTTGTAGGAGGGAGTGTACGTGTGGGCAATTAAAAAAATAAAACAATAACAATATGTACTTATAAATGGCACAAGCAAAGTTGGACAGTGTGGGTTTACTCCATTACCAATAAAGCAGTTAATACGTACAGTTGACATGGTAAATATCCTTTAATAATATATTTCTTTAGTAAAGCAGCATTAGAAAAATAACGACTTAAGAGTGAGAATTGTAGAGCTGTAAAAATGAAAATAATTCTTCACTAAAAGTTCGTTGTTCAAGCAACGGCAGAAAGTTCGAAATTTGGAATGATTCAAATGAACAGTTAATTACTTGCAAAAATAAAAGTTCCTCACATACACCCTGATTTAAAAAAAGGTTTACATCTTTTAGTTTAATTTAATAATACTTCCTTTCTTTTCTTTCCTCTGCTAACTCAGGTCGGAAACGGTAGATCAGATATCTTTAAAAAAACTCCGGGCCACTGAGTTGGTGTCCTTTAGAAAAAAATCATGAATAAAAGTTTTATCAAAACAAATAGCTTCACTAAAATGATAGGAAAGCAGAGGATATATTAGGGAAAATACAACAATATATATTTCTGTCTTCTTGAAGTTTTAAGTGTAGCAAACCAGCAACTACAAGGCGTTAGGCTTTAACATTGCGGCGACTTTGTGCATCTTTTGTTTTGCCCACAAACAGCAAGTGATAACCATTGAACGGATGGTGTATTTAATGAAATAAAACTGTCACAGCTTCCTATATTTATTATAAGCGTCATGGTAAACAACACAGATTATTATTTTGTACTTGAAATTGGCAGCCTATCGCCTCTGCGGTTGAAACTGATATAATCTCCACCAGTCGCTCGCTGCTTAGTTCAAAAATCTTTACAACAGTTACAAAAAACTGTAGTCTGGGTTAGAGATTAATAAACAAACTCATG
>PNEQ01105915.1:20382-36216 GCA_003012365.1 Medauroidea extradentata
AAAAAAAAAAAAAAAAAAAAAAAAAAAAAAAAAAAAAAAAAAAAAAAAAAAAAAAAAAAAAAAAAAAAAAAAAAAAAAAAAAAAAAAAAAAAAAAAAAAAAAAAAAAAAAAAAAAAAAAAAAAAAAAAAAAAAAAAAAAAAAAAAAAAAAAAAAAAAAAAAAAAAAAAAAAAAAAAAAAAAAAAAAAAAAAAACTAAACTATAATGGTGGAAATTTTGAAAAACACTAATGTATATAAAAAAACCAAACAAAAAATTAAATTAAATAAATAAACTGGATGGGAGCCTAGCCTACCAGTTTACAAAAACTGAAACACATCTACACCTATTCTACCAGGAATGTTTCCTATTTAACCCTACTTGGTACCTATAATTACTTTTATAAACCAAAAATATTAAAACGAGAGAAAATTAATGCCCTTGTTTCTCCCATGAAGGATACAAAAAAAAAAATCTGAATAATAATCACAAAATTACTAAAATACTACTTCTGATAGCGAAATGTCACAGAACGTGCCATTTTTATGTATAGCACAAATTTTTTCTCTCATTATATTTTGCAAAACCCCTGTCATACAGCCTTATATAGTTCAGTTTGGAACATTAATAGCATCAATTTATAAACAAATTGTATTTAAATAATTTTAACCTACGTGTCATTGTCACACAGTAATAGTTAAGGACTGGAAATCTTCGCGAATTCAATGACCTGCAGGCTAGAATCCATTGTACTATGTCTACTCAAGCCTCTTCTATTCGTTCATTGTCTGCTGTTCCACTGAGTAGCAGCTAGTGGACAAATAGTCAGTGCTTGAGTGTGCATAGTACAATGGATTCTAGCCTACAGGTCATTGAATTCACGAAATCTTCCTGTCCCTAGTAATAGTTCATTAATCGAGTAACCAGCACAATTCACTTTAACTATTAACATTGTTTAATGTTTGTGAAGTTTGAAATTTTAAAAGGGAATTGTGAACTTTGAATTATAATTTGTCAACAAAATATTTGCTTGTACTATGAGCAGTATTAAAGTACTGATGTACTGATTTTACCAAACATTTCAAGATGGTAAACTGCATTTGGTTATAAATATTGAATTTATGTGAATCTATAAATTTCTCTTGATACTTGTTAAATAAAAGTTTTATTTGGTTGGAACAAAATTGTAAGAGCAGATCGGTGCACGAACGAGTAATAGTATATGTATTACCAATCTATCGAATTCACCAAACACTACTCCAGGCATGATGCTTTTACCTTCTGTGAGCATTTCCATTCTCTTCCTTATTCTACTAGCATAATGGCGTGATAATTTGAGTATTTTTTATGTTCTGATCTTTATACTCGTTATGAGGTGATATTGTTCTGTAATGGGTCTTTACATAAGAGTTTGCCGGATAGCTTCAGTTAAGTGTCTCAATAAAGGTGGTAACAATTAAAAGGCCACATTCCCGATTAAATCACTTGAAGTTTAATTAGTTTAACTTGTTCAAAATTAAACTGTTACAAAAATTCACATTTATGTATCCCTAAGGATCAAGATGTCTGATGCATGGTCACTTTAGGCCTGGTTGGAGTTTCGCGCCGAAAAGACTACAATGACAAATGTGACGTGTATTAATTACACAAGAAAATAAATGTCTGTCCTTAGTTTCAACTTGGGAATGAGTTGCCAGTTGGCGCAAGAATATGTACGGGTGGCTGAATCAAGGCAAGCAGCGGACCTGGCTGGGGTCTATTTGAAAACAGATAGCAAACTGCCTTAAACTCAGCAAGGGCGGCCACGCTTGCCTCCACCCCACACCAGCAACTTTCTCGGCCCCCGGCCGGTCTGTCCCACAACCCGATTTCCAGCTGGAGTGCAGGTTGATCCACTTGAGAAGCCAGTTGCTGCACATGCAGCACTTCAATAACTCCAATTTTGATTCCTGTTATACAACCAGAGTGGTGAGGGCCCTACCACAGTTAAAAAAAAAAAAAAACTGAATTAAGATGCTGGGAACTGGCACATCAATACATCACGAAATCCTGACAGCCACCTGGCCTTAACCTCAGATAACAAACCTACATTTCAAACTTCCCGCCGCACCTTAGTTTGCCCTCTGGCCGCTAAGTGTACTGATTACCAACCACCGCTGGACAATAGACTTCAGTGTGCCTCCACTCACCTGATGAAGCAGAAACGTTGTGACCACGCGTCTGTGGAGAAATGTGTTAGTCCTATGTGTGTGTGTTTCTATCTGCGAGTACCATCCTGCGAGTACCATCCTGCGAGTACTTGTGCACGATTCTTTCTGTTTTAATTGTAATAAATGAATGCATGTTTGCCTGTCTGTGTGTGTTGTATGCACTCCTAACCAATTCATCCTATTGTGATGAAACTTTAGTGAGTTGTTGTGTGTGCGCCTACGAATGTTTCTATAAAAAATTGAGGGAGGGGCTGAATGGGGTACCCAAAAAATTTAATTGGCATTGAAACACTTGATGAGACCTCTAGAATTTAGGTATCTCTTGTAAACTGTCTTACCATCTGCAACAATTGCTTATTTCCTGTATTTTTCAATTACTGCATTCTTCATTTCATGTTTTGGATGACGTACACTATGTACTTTAAATAAAAGAAAATTTACAGCCAGTATTAATTTCTGACAGGGCTATGCAACAAAAACTGAAAGTACATGTACAATCCATTTATACATGATCGTTAACATATAAAGACACACATAGTATATACAGTATATGTAGACCCTACACACATAAAGCACATAAAGCACAGAAAAACACAAAAATACAATACTCCAGACTCACCAGAGAGTGAAGGAATGGATCATCAAAGGCAATGTCAGAATGACAGTTGGCAAGCGTGCCTAGCACTCTCATGAGACCAACCCTGTCCTTTGAGCGAGCTGTGTGAAGAGTGTAGTACATGGCTAGAATGCTGGCTACACTGCTCTCCTGCACATATGCCTGGCATGCATCTGGTGGTGGTCCTACACAGATAAACAGTTACAATGCTTTACTTAAAAGCTCTGAACACAACTGCTTTACTGGACAACTTTCGCTTGTCTATGCCATTACAAGATTCCTGTAAGCACACACACAGTTTTAAGACATTTTTGACAGCCACAAAAACAATTTTCCCCCATACAAACAAATTTTACCTTAGCTCAATACATGTTTAACTTTAATGCTGTATTTGCAAGTATATTATACGAATTTCAGGAATAACTGATGCAGTTGGAAATTATTAGAATGAATATTAGAAAACCTCCAAACTAAAAGTTTAAAGTCAAGGATGGTTGCATTTTAACTGACAAGGCCAATGATGGGGCAAGTGGTAAAAAGATAGCGGCATCCGCACTGAAAAAGAACACCATAGAATTAATAATTACATCTATCTTTCAATCATCATCGTCACCTAGTTCTTGTAAAGATACCTAGTTTCTGAAATTCTTATTTTAAAGCTCTTATTTTTTTTACATTGTCTCATGACATGTAATTTTTTTTCAACATGAAGTAATGGTCAAGAAACTTCAATGAATACAATGTGATTTTTTAAAAATTATATGCCAGGAAATGGAGATAAAAGCATAGAAATCATGAACGTAGAAAACTATTCAACCTTACCTAAAGCAATATAAAGAAACTTAACCGAACCCTAACTAATGCCACCTTAACAAAAACAACTTCACCCAACCCATCCTAACTTAACCTACCTTAAATTTACAACTCTTATCAAACCTTACCTAACTTCCCCTAACATAACCTACCCCAAACTAACATTAACTGCTTTAACCTGCAGTAGGAAGCATTAACTTTCATAAGGAAGCATTAACATGCTCCAGGAAGTACAAACATGCACTAGAAAGTACAAACTTGCACAGACTTGTGCTAGCCTGCACTACTTGTGCCAGCCTACACTGACTTGCACTAGCCTGTATTGACCATGGAGGTATTAGTCTATGGAGCGGAAGCCTTTGAGCAAATTTGAAGCCGGCCAACAGACAACGTTTAAAGACAAGGATAGAGCTAGTGGTGGCAAAAACATGTTAACATAGCATTGAGCTGAATGAAAATGTTTATGTTTTTTGTTAACTACACATTATGGTGAAAGTTTGTGCAGCTCTTGGCCTTACAAACAGATCCGATCGTTACGGAGGATTATCTTTGTACAGGTAAGAAACTTTTATTTAAATTCATCAAGTTTATAAAGTACATACACACATCGAGAGCTAATTCGGTTTTATTTATATTTCTGAAGCAATTGTAAACTGTTGTGTACGATTCAAATAGAGAATTTGCGCGGATTTTTGTAAAAATTACATAATTACATTGCTTTCTGCTATTGTTTTGCCACCCAAAATATGGCGACTCATGAAAAATAATATCCTGCGCATGCGCAGTTCGAAAATGTTCGAAAATGATCGGCTTCACACGATTACCATTGAAATCTATGGCAGATGCCACTCCATAGACTAATACCTCCATGGTATTGACTTGTGCTAGCCTGCACTGACTTGTGCTATAGTAGAGCGTCTCACGCTTAGATTGCAGTACAGGGTTATATTGACATTCACTCTATCTTTCCAATGCACTGTCACTGCTGCTAGCACTGTCCTTGTTTTGGCGCGCGCTGTTGCCAAAAAATCTAAAATTTTCACTTTGTAACTGCAATCTTAAAATTTTTGCATATTGTACAGCATCTAAATGTGCATTGGGTGATGTAGTAGTTGGTTCATCATTTACACCATTTCAAGGGGTTGAAAAAATCTAAAAACCACTATTCTGAACTTGGTACCGTTTTTGTGCATCCTTAAATACATCACATCATAACTTACATAGCAAAACCATATCCAGGTTAATATGGTGTATAATTTTATATATCTGGACGCCAACGAATAAATCTGAAGGCTAAATTTCTTTTCGTTAGTTGTACAGAAATTTTTTTCTAACGTTATGAGCACTTTCTAAAAAACTGAAATATCAAAAAGTTGGTCAGTGAAAAACAATTTTGCTATTCAAGTTAGATGGGGGATGAAATCGAGGAAGTTGTTCGTAATAAGCTAAATCTATTTTTAAAAGCAACCCCACCTCAATAGCTTCAGCCATTCTCTTGTTTATAGCTGTGAAATGTGTGGCGTATTATTTTCATGCGCCCTACAAACTCGATAGCCGAGTGTTGCTGGAAATGTTGGCTGAAAAGCAAAACATCCCTTTATCTTTGCTGACTATGAAGTTATGTCTGGAAAGGTTAATAAATAAGATACAGTCTACCGTTAGTCAGCAGTTTTCTTCGTCCAATGTCCTAAACTGGTTCATTAACGAAACTACGATGTCTCGTGGCCGAGCAATTCGTTGTGTATAGTGACTGATTATGAAAAAAATTTAATGTGTGTAAGTTTTGGTTAACATTTATTTATATGGAAAGCAAAATAATAAAAAGTCGTAAAAAAAGGTAGGATACAAGAAAGGGAGCGAAATATTGTATTAATCATATTCCAGTATTTTTAACATACCTACTATTAACACATTAAGGAAGCATCAGAAGAAACAGGATGTTCCAAATAAACCATTAAAGCTAATAGGAAGACACAAAAGCAACACAGTACATCAAACTGACATGAATAATTAAAATCATAAAGTTAAAACAAACAATAAATAATTCCTGTAAACAAATGTAAGGCAATGGTCCTTCATTTCTACTACTTGTATGGTAACTATTTTTAAAATCATAAATTAGAGCAAATATAAAAATAAAATTTCATACAATTTGTTTATGAAGTTTTACTACGTCGTCTAATTTGTTTCCTTAACAAAAAAAAAAAAATGTATCTGGTTTCGGTAAGTTTTTGACTGGCGAAACTTTGTAATTACCTTCAACTTGGTGTTTAAGCATTGAAAAACTACATAATATGAAGTAAAAAAAATTTAAGCAATACTGGTAAACATATTGTTTTATATATGCTCTCGATTAGGGTTAAGATATAATTATTAAAGAAGTAGTGGCAGTGAGTGAAACGCCTAATAAGTTAATGTCACTGCTGAAATTTAATACAGGTAAAGTCTCCTTTATTTGATAACGGAACATGGTGCAGCAATGGTAAAACACATTCGCTGAGCATTCGGGAGGAACTGGCATCGACCATCCTGATTTATATTTTCCAGGTCTTCTCGAAATCACTCCAGGCTAATGCAGTGTACTGCAATTTTCATCATCACATTTTTATTTTTATATTTGTACCAGTTATTTGTTTTTCTTGTTTTAGTCACAACATGTGACTAAATTTCGCTCTTATAAACTTTTTTTATCTCGCATAGTTTTTGCGTAATGGCTCGTTAAAGCTAAAATTTACATGTTTCCGTTTTATGGACGACACCAAACTGAAAATCACCACAGTAACAATACTGTAGGCTACAAATTCAGCTACCACAAAGTAAAATATTTTGTAATTATTTTTAAAAAATTATTGAATTTTTAAAATTTACATTTTAAATTTCAGCATTTTCATACGAATACAAAACGTGTTTTTCATTGTTTTCATAAACGTGACATTGTAGCCTGTGACGTCTTTATCCACTGTGAATTTTTTTCAGTTTGGTATGTCAGTTGGTTTTAGTGTAGTCCTTAAAACGGAAACATGCAGATAGATTTTGTCTTTAACAAACCATTACATGAAAACTATGAGAACTAAATTTAGTCACTTTTGAGCCTAAAATAAGAAAAAAATCTGGTACAAATAAAAAGATATATGGTGATGAAAAGTGTTGTATTCCGCGCCCTTAACAAAGACCATGGCCGACTCATCTTCACTCCCGTGTATCACTACCAAAGCCTTGTGCTGTTTGAGGGCACGTAAAAATGTCCAAATAAATAAATAACAGTATAAAACCCACTCTCCCACTTTAAATGTATTCTTAACAAATAATAAAAGTGACAAAAATAGACATATTTTTCAGTTCCCATAAAACATTGGTTTTTATGATCAATTTCATAATCATCAACTACTCCAACCATGTTTTTGTCTTCAGACAGATGCTACTAATATGTAAGAAATCTTTCGTTTCATCACCAGATGCTTTAATGATTAAAATATACGTGATAGTAATTATTTCTTACTGAAGTGCCTGTTACAATTCATGTATGAATTAATATCAGTGGAGTACGTGAATGGTTTCTTATTTTAAAGTACCGGAATAGAAAATGTCATTAATTACATATCTCGACTTGTGATGCTATACAAATTGTAATATCAACTAAAATAATAAAGAATATAATATTTTAAAGCACAAAATTCTGAAGTAGTGCACCTCTCAAACTTCGTAACGTACAGTAGTTGCGATCTGGCAACAGCGTGTGTCATAAGCTCTGTACTACAATCTAAGGTTGGGACGCTCTATAGCCTGCACTGACTTGCGCTAGCCTGCACTGACTTGCGCTAGCCTGCACTGACTTGCGCTAGCCTGCACTGACTTGCGCTAGCCTGCACTGACTTGCACTAGCCTGCACTGACTTGCGCTAGCCTATTACAGCCTAATTTAAACTTACACTATCCTTTCCAAAGCTAATCTACTGCAATATAACCTAACATTTGCTAACCTAACCAAACCTTACATACCAAAAATTAACTTAACCACAAAAAACCCTACTGTAAACTAAGCAACTAAAACATAACAGACATTTACCTAACCTTGATGCCATACAAGCTTGGTGAAGGGGGGTGGAAGGGAATGCCAGACTAGCTCTTACCTCATTCATAGAACCAAGTTTCCCCACAGACATCTGTAAAACCTCGTGCAATCTCATCTACTGGTAATTAATGATAGTGTCCTCTTTCTTGCCAATAACCTTTTGCTGATTTGGGTGTGGGGACCTCAATAAGCCTTCGATACTGGTGTAGTGGAGGAGCGTAGCAACGACAGGCCAAGTCGACTGTCGAGATAGGGTGAAATAGTCAGAAGGAAAGTGGGCAGATGCTTGGGTTTCGGCAGGAGAAGCAGGACAGCAGGATAAAAAAATAGGTGACTTCACAATTGTGCATAATCATAAAAACCAAGCAAATGAAGAAATTAAACTTTACTAATAAGCAAACTACATTGCCTGTATTATGTCAGTTTGGATATTAGAAATTACCAGTCAAAAATGCCACATAAATTATGTTTATTTATACTGTTCAAACTTTTTCATTAAATGTTCTGTAAAATTAGTACTTTTGTCATTCTTAACGAATATAAACTCTGGCTAACTCGTCAGTAGACTGATGATCATCGGATTCACTCTCTGGGTGTATAAAATATAAAAATGAATGATTGAGAAATTCATATGAAATAATTAAGTCCAAGTAATGAAATAAATAACTTTCTACATTACCAAAGTACATCGCCACATCACCCTTATCTTATTGTACAAATTAGCCATTCCTTTTCAGTTATTGAGCGGGGTGGTGCAATGGTAACACGTTGGATGCATTCAAGAGGACCCAGGTTCAATTCCTGTCTCCGGCCATGCTGATATCTGTTTTCCATAGTTTCCTGAAATCACTCCAGACGAATGCTGGGATGGTTCTTTAACAAAGGCCATAACCAACTCCTCACCCAGCTCCTGTCATTGCATTGAAGTTGTGTGTCATTGTCTCAAATGATCTCACTGTCGCAAGACGTAAAGCCTACTGACCTTTTCAGTTCTTTTCTTCTCCAACAATCACGTTATTCTTTTTGGAATAGTTTTTAATAAAATGTATAAAAAAATTCTTACAAGATTTTTTCCTCCATTAGCAAACTGCATAGAATAACTTGCATACTACACAATTATCTATGGCCAAAAGTTGTTTGTTCCATGAACATCTAATAGGAAACATGCTAATTACAGGTTTATAATATATTTCCAACTGTCGTGGCTTTTTGGTGATAAACAAACAACATTAATCATATGACGTTAATTACATTTATAATAAGAAAAATAAATACTCTACGTCATTTATAGCTAAAGATATTAAAAAGAAGGAAAATTAACATGAATAATGCTTACTGCTCTGAAAGAAAACAAACATAAAGAATTAGAATTACAGTCTAACCTCATTAATTAAACTTGAAGGGACCTAAATGTTTGCAGTTTGTAATAATAAGGTTTGTATTGTAACAGGTGTTTACAAAAACTCGAGAAGTTTTTTAAATTTATTCTCAAGATGTTTACATCCAAAATACAAACTTTCTTGCCACCACCATGAATTATTTCAACCACAGAATTTTATATTACATTATTTTATGCATAAGGGAACTTTTCATTGAGCATTCAAGTAAATATTCAATTTCTCATCTCAATCCAAGGGGACAGAAAACCACTTTGTATTTATGAGAACTTTGTATTAACAGGGTTTGTATTAACGAGGTTCCACTGTAAATTAGTTGAGGAAAGGTAAAGCTAACTTAAATGAACCCATCCAAAGCTAACCTAACCAACCTCTCATTATCCTATTCTAACCTACCCTAACAAAATTCATCACAACCCACTCTAACCTCTCTCTCTTTTAACAAACACTAACCTGCACTAAAGCTGACTTGCACTAAACTACACAAACTTACCCTTACCTACTTTAAACCACCCTAACATAACGTAACGAAACATTACTGAACATAACCTAACTCATTCCAACATGTACTAACACAAAATAGCCCAACCCGATTTAACCTAACCCAACCCAAATAGCGGTGTCTCACCAGTGTACGCAAAGCAAACAATGCTGCCCAGACCGAAATCTCGTGCTGTAAGATGTAATTTTTATACATTTTACTTGCAAGCAAATACTGTCCATTATAAAAAGTGAACTCGTTTACAAGTCAACCCTCGTGTTTGAAAGCTTTGCCAATAATGCTTTCAGTAGGGAGACAGGACGCTGTCATGTTTTGTGCACAGTTGGAGTAAAGGCACTGAATGAAGATCACAAGGATGAGATCAGTCGCTCAAATCTGTGTTAGAAACCAAGAAGGGAGTACTTATTTGCAGAACTGAAGTGAAGGTAGCAGGAGTTTATCTTGCCACAGACCGCTGGCATTACGGTTGTGTTTACGTGAGATTAGTGAGAGAGAACGCCCGCGCCCCGAAACACAATATGCTTGCCACGCCTTTAAAGCTTTTTACATAGAAAAAAAATTATTTTGTTAATACACAGGTCAGTAAGTCAACTGGCTCTCTCTCTGCAAAAATAATTATTTGTTTCCATTCACACTGCTGTAGGTGTGTAAGAAAAGTGTTTACACTGTGCAGATTCCCCACAAAAATCACACTATTCCTCACAGTCTTCATTTAGTTAGTCAAAAGCCACTGCAATTAGGTAACTGAACCTTAAAGATCATATTCTATCAAATTCAACTAAATTTTGCAATCAAACATTAAGTACCAGACATGGACACCACTTCTTTTCCAAAAAATGGTGCATTGTAAATTATTTAAAGTAAAAAACATCATGTAAGGACATGCTGTATTTGCTCGCATAATGGCCGCCAACGTGTAATGACCGAATCATTACTTGTAACGGCTTAAAGCAGTATTTTAAAAAACCCGCAAAATGGCCGCAACTATCTCTTTAAACAGGCGACACAATAACTAGTGATGCACATGAGTTCTTTCTTCCATGTTTACTATGCACCCCAGAAATCTTTCTTTTTAGAGAAATGGTCACCTAATGGACAAGTAAATATAGAAAAAAAGGAGTACATGTAAGTTTTATTTTACACCAAAAAAATTTAAAGGTGCAAACATTTTTTTAAACACCACATAATGGCAGCACCCAGTTCTCTGTGCCAAAAATTTTATCAAAAACGTGCTGCGATTATGCAAGTAAATATGGTATACCTACAATCTGGCACAGTAGTTTGCCCTTGAAATTACGTCACACACTGCCACTGAAGCACAGTTTGTGTGCATACCAGCCAATAACTGTACCACTCTAACTAATCAACATACCAGAGTGCTCAATAATTGTGATGGCAGACTCCCGCTCATCTGGTGGCAACTTGCTGTTGAGTGCACGCACCTGGTCGTCCACCATTAGTGACATGAGGGCAGGCAGAAATTTGGTGACTATCTGGCTGTCCAGTTTGGGCTCTTTGAACTCCTGAAATTTCGTAAACCATCCATACGATTTTCAAAAAGTACCTCAAACTACGATTTGGAGCAACACAGTTATTATTATTACTACCAAGAATAAACTTTATTCAATGAAAGGAAAACTAGCACTGTACTTAATTTTTTCACTAAACTACAACATTACTCAGGTGTGTAGTCAGAAGGGGAGGACTGGGGGACAGGGCTTCTTCAGAAATGTGGAAAATTTAAACATTTCCTTGCTGATCCTCTTGGGCCTTGAATCTCCTTAGAGCTCACATTGTAGCAATAGTGATCCTTACTCTCCAAATTATTAGGTAGTTCTAATGTATTCTGAACACTAGAGATGCTTGTAAGAGACAGCCATCTTAGTTTCAGAAACTAATGCCTGCATAGGCTGTTTGATGATGTTGAGAGTTAACAGCAGCAAGTAACTAAACACCAATGAAAGTTGAAGGTATGCTAATATGTTAAAACATTTATCGTAGAACTAACAGACAATACTGGAAAATGACGCTGGAGACAACTATTGATTAACTTATTGTCTCATGTGTGGTAAAGGATAATGTCCTTATAAGCATAAGTAAAGTAAACCACCCGGGGTCCAATCAGGCAATTAAAAAAATTACAGGAAAATACTCTCTGACTATACTGATTGTTTCACTAGCGCATAATCATTCATGGATTCTATTCTTTCGCATGCAGCAGTTGGTGGCACTGGTAGTATCACCATTACAAGGCTACTGACTTTTTTTGTAATTGTTTGCACAGTTCTGAGATGAATCGCTGTTCCTAGCACAAAAGCAACAAGCAAGTTAACTTCTTAAGCTTTGTATCATTTTGTAAGTTAGTTGTGTCCCCGACCCCCACCGATTTCAATTCCTGTTTTATATCTGTTATATGCTATTTTCTTGCATGAAGTGTCAATTTAACATAAATTGTGAAACTATGTATTTTAAAAGAAGTAGTGTGCTGTGAAGAGGGATGTGATGGCAATCTGGTGGTATTTTACTAATTGCAGCCTAAGGAAACTATCATAGAATATGTTGGGAGGCTGTGAAAACCAGTACTATGATAATAAATAATTAAAATAAATTATAGTGATACAGTAGTAGTAAATGCCCACAGACATAGATTTCAACTCTGCCTAATAATTTTTTTTTTATTTTAAAGCATAGTGTGCATTATATACTTACTTGTGGCTCCTTTGAGAACTTTGAGTTAAATTTATAAAAATGTGAATTTTCAATTGAGAGTTACCTCAATGTATGCATCTGTTTGTAACTTGAAGATTATTCAAGTAAAGTTTTGTTGTTAATCATCATGTTAAGCCGCTATGGCAGTGTTTATGACTTCTAGTGTTTTAATTTGATTAAGTCCAAATTGTACAAAATTTTGTAAACTAATTTTTTACAGGCATATGGGGTGTCTATGGATGTAAAATTTAAATTCTTAAACTTTTTCTCTCTTGGTAATTTGCTGTTTTTTTGAATAGTTTTGAGGATAAATGCATTTTGGTAAAATCTGTCTAAACTAGAGGAAGTGGAATTGTTAGCGCCGAGACTGGCTGGTGCAGTTTCCCACAATCAAGATTTGACTCCTTCCACAGCACTAGAATTGTGAAATACTTACCATCTTCTAGCAATAGTTCAGAGCTCAGATGTTGGGAACTGGCCCAACAATACATTACAAAATCCAGACAGCTCCAGGCCTTAATATCAGAGGATTTAATTTTTCCATTCCCCCCCACCCCCGATCATTAGAAGCTATCACAACCAGACCTACATGACTACCTCATGTTTGAAATTCCCACCACGCTTAGTTCACATTCTGGCCGCTAGGCTTACAAGGTAACAACAGTCTATTTATAAATTTGTATCAGAAAATCACTAAAGCTATTTTATTTGTAAATATTTCTAGATGACAAGGAAGGTTGAGGCATTCATCCCGTATAAAGGTATCTCAGTTTAAACAATCATTCTGCTTTCCAGAATTTCTTTCAACAAGAAATTTCTCAACATATTGGAACCCGGGTGGGTTAACCTTAATCCTAGACTGCCACTGTCAATAAATTTAAAAACAAATCCTTAACTTTATGTTACTAACTCATTTTTCACTAACATTGATGTTTGCAACAATGCCATACACAAAAATTGAATCATCACAAAACCAACAATCCTGGCTACACCAAAGATATTAATTAACCTTTAACAATCATACTGACCTGTGAATCTATCATGACCCATGCACTCAAGCCAAGTGCAAGCATCCTCAGCAACAGGATCAACACTGTGTTCTCCTGCAGCACAAGAACATCACTGAAGTAATCTTATGACAGAAAGTGTTGAGCTTACTATGACAGAAAGTGTTGAACTTACTGTAACAAAACACTCATTTAGTTTGTTACTGCAACAACATATTGAAATCAATTACCCGGGGCAGGGACTCAACATTGATGAGGTGCTGCAATATCTTCGTGGCTGACGAGGCAAGGAAGTTGACAGCATATGGGTCACACAAGGTCATAGACAGATCACCCAAAACTTGTTCATGACCTCGTTTGATGCTGTCCAGAAATCCCTAATGAACAATAAGTAATAACAATTCCTGCTAATGTCTCAGTGTAATTTGTGTACACTTTAAACTACAATTATTAAAACATGGTGGTGTGACTTCAGTTAGAGATGATAGCAAAGAGATAAGCAAAGCAAACATTTTTGTAACCATTAAGCATTAAAAAGAAAATCCCATTTTAAGGGTGCTGTCTACCTGAGAGCCATGGTATGAGCAAGGATAGGGATTTACAGTAATTAAAAATTATATTTAGCAATGATCAGTCAATTTTTATGATATTGCTTTCAGACAAGTGCAAAATATTACTACAGGAATAAAAATACAGGAAAATTTTACGAGATAATGTTTTCAAATGGTCTTTAACAATGAAAATATTTTCTTGTCCAAATTTTTCAAGGTACTTAAAAACACTAAAAGAGCCCATGGCAATAGGCGTATCATCGAGATGAATGAAAAAGTATGTGGTAGGATATGTAGGTTTGACAGGTACCAAGCTGCATTTAATTTAATTGAACTTATAAATCCCTATACCTTGCTCTCAAGAAAGTACTGGGGAGCATTCTTAACATACGTATCAACATTAGTACAAATATCAAATTAACATTTTTTAAACTTTTAATCACATACTTGTCCATTCTATCGGAAATTGCTAAATTATAACACGAGCAAGCTTTCTAATACAACTAACAGCTACCACTATCTATAAACAATCATACAAATACCGTAACTTCATACAGCATAGCTAATATCGTAAATATTATGTATTTAAAATGCCAACTTTACATCATTTTTATTGCTCCATTACAACGCTAAGAAACCACATCAGAAATACACTGCACTATTTATGTTATTAAATGTCTATGTGTCTATCTATATTTACAAACTAAGAAACTACATCAGAAATACACTGCACTATTATGTATGTTATTAAATGTCTATGTGCCTATCTATATTTACAAACTCAACCCTAATCATCAACTATCAAAAACCAACTAGCTAGCCTATCTATTTTTAACTGACTTAAAAAAAGGAGGAAGTCATCAATTCGGTTGTATTTTTTTAGTGTTTGTTACCTCAGAACTCATCATTTATACACTAATGTGGAAAATCCCCCCCCTTTTTTTTGTTGGAAAGGGGATATTTACAAATGGGTACCATTTTAACATTCTTTGCATTGGACCTTGGATTTCGAAGATACACCAGGAAACATCTCAAAATTGATTAGCAGGGAATGAAAGATTTTGGTCAGCGCTTAAGGCATTCAGCACTGGTAAGGGGTGACATGAGGTGTGTTACACGCACCACTTAAATAGTTTAAGACCATCGGATGTAACACTCATTTTATGTTTTTGCACGATTCCTATCACTCCGAAATTCAACCCGACCAACTTACCACCATGATTGTTTCACGACTGTCTTTTCTTCAAGTAGCCCAGGCACACCAACTTCACAGTCAGGTCCACCAACACAACAAATTATAAGTTTACAGATGCCAACGAGACAGAGCTGGGCGGGAGATTTGAAAATAATAGGCAGTATATATACACACACAAATCTTCATAAATACATATTAACAAGTATAAAACATCCCGGCCGCCTTGAAGTACCCAAGTTACTTCAATGCTGCACCCGGAAGGGGGCAGAGCTTCACTGCTGGGCGTTTCGTGGTTCCCTTGCTGGTCCGCACTGTAGCGACGCGGGGAACCCCATCAGCACCAGGGTGCAGCTGCACAATGCGACCAAGTTGCCACTGCAATGGCGGAAGACGGTCGTCCTTTACCAGCACCAGCTGATCTAGGACAAGATTAGAACCTGGGACATGCCACTTGACTCGTTGCTGCAGAGTGTGAAGGTAGTCTCTACTCCAACGATGCCAGAAGCTGTGGTGGATCTGCTGAACCAACAACCAACGCTGTCCAGGGGAAATAGGAGTGTCAGGAAGACCACGTTCCGGGACCGCCATTAGAGGTTCGAGAGTTAAAAAATGTCCTGGAGTCAGGGCACTGAGATCGTTGGGGTCAGAGCTCATGGGACATAATGGCCTCGAGTTTAAGACAGCCTCCACTTGAACCAAATCTGTGTAGAGTTCTTCAAAGGTTAAGACCTGGTCGCCGATGACCTTCATCAGTTGAGTCTTGACAGACTTAACTCCAGCCTCCC
>PNEQ01105924.1:0-10157 GCA_003012365.1 Medauroidea extradentata
GCTCTATTGTCGCCAGACCGGCGGGCAATTATCCCTCTTAAAAACTATAATCATTATACATAAAATTATCTTAATGTTACTAGCATATTCGAGTCTGTGACATTCCACAGGTTAAAACGATACCAGACACGATACCTCTGTGATAATATTAGTAATAGTCATATTTTCTACTGTTTTTATACTGGCCTATCATAGGATCTCACAGACCCCTCACAATCAATACTGAAGTTAAAATGGATGGCAATATGTTACATATGACAATAAAGGCCCCTTCATTACAATCAATCATCACAATTAACCTAAACTACATTAATTTATATATATAAAAGTATCAATAAAATAGGGCCGTCACAAATGGTATGTCGTAGGCTATGTCAAGTAAAACACCAATTTGTTTAACTAGCTCTTGTTGAAGTACCCATAGGTAGAATTATCACATGTTGAACCAAAACCTTTTGTTAGTTTAATATAATGGTGTCCTTAAACTTTTGGCAGAAGCTGTAGATATTTTAAATATCACGATATCATAGAATAACATTTTGTCAGCGTTAGTTTAATTGCTTCCAATACGGAGGTTGCGAAATATTCGCGTTTACGCAATTTGAATATTGGAATTTAAATGTTTCAAATTTCGCTCGTTCGCTAACACATCTTCGTGCAACGGTAAACAACATAGTTGACAGTATTATTTAGCAAGTTATGCGTTCATACATTTCAGCTGACAGTTTTCAAATACGGGATTGCGTACAGTAATGGAGGGAACAGCAACATAAAACGTTATAATATCCTTACACTTCATATAAACTTGCGCTACGTAATACGTGTTAATAATCAATACTTTAATCACTTGTCAGTCACAGCTGTATAGTAGGGTATTACCTACAGAACAAGAACATGTGAGGAAATTTGATCCTTGCATTACGTTCTTCTGACAACTGTGCTGTGACAACATTTATTTTACGTTGTTGGTAACAATCTATGTTAGGACCCATGGACGGAACCACGTGTGCAGTCGTTTCGCATGGGAGAGAGACAGCCGTTTCTGTCAAACGGGGTGAAAGTTACCGTTTGCGACTACCTGGACCAACTCACAATATTATTCTACAATAATGGTCAAGTTTATCGCTTTATGTGAGATATTTAGTGTCTTTAATACTTTGTTCTATGGTTGTTTCTGAAGGCATTTGTCGTAAAGAATCACTACAGTGATGGTGTTACACATTTTGTTCGTGCTTAACAGATGTGAAGTTTGGTCACAATGGATCAGCAGTGGACTGTCAAAGAGGGATAGAAGTACTCCAATAAATCCCACTGGGTCACTCCAATGTTCGGCGAGTGTTTTATATGTAAATATGTAAGTAGTCAGACCATAACGTCACCGCGAATGTCAATTAAATACTAACGTACTGTTAAAATATGCATTTATTTTAGCTCGCAGTATGAGAATGAGAATACGTGTGCATTGAATATTAACATTTTTATTCAATATAGGTGACTGTTATTATCTGGTTATTGGAAAATGTGTGCACGTTCGTAACTTCACTACTGTGTTTTACAATTACGTTTTCAATCTTTATGTTTGAATAATATAAATGGACGTGTGCCACTTTTGCATTTACTAAATTATTTGTGCGCCGCACTGGTTCAGCAAATATACAGTGCCTGGTCGCTTGAGGAAGGTGTAAACGGGCGATGCTCCAATCTTACAACAGAACCTGTGCCCAGCGCAGTTCCATCGCACCGCTATCCGTTATTCTGCAGGTTGCCTAAATGCCAGCCTCCCGCTTGCACACAGCCGATGATTGCCGATGTAGACATTGATTAGTTCAGTGACACACTTTTTGTGTCCATGACTGTACATTTCTAAGCATTTTTGTATATTTTTCAATTTATGTTTGTAATGTCACAAAACAATTTAATAACGAGTTCACAAAAATACATTTACGTACAACACATACTTTACAGTTCTGAGAGGTGAACGTCCGATAAATACTATTTTACGTTAATATATTATTTTGTCGGACTCGAACCCCGAGTTCCCTGAGACATAGTACGGCTAGCATATCAACGACGCTTTAGACATCTTTACTGATAAGAATTTTTTTTCTCTTGATAGGTACGATATTTAAATGAACTTACCTTCCCATGCCCATTTGTAATACACACAACAACAACAACTAGCGCTGCTAAAATGTACAAACTTTTCATTTTTGCTCGTTCTGACGTTCACTTGTTTGTACAAATTGTTAGTGATCAGCGCAGAGACAAAATATGCGATTGCCGCCGTCACGGAGCGATTTAAGTATTGTGGAGGTCATAATAGAAAAACAGATAAGGAAGGAAAACAAGATTAATGTATATGTGGAGATAGCGTAAAAAGAGTTGCGTAGGTATTATGGCCACTTCTAAAAATGACCAACGTACACTGAAGAGTGACAAAATCGTCTTTGCTATACTAAGCGAGGTGAAGCAATGGTATCACGTTGAACTCTTTCTAGACGACCAGGATGTTCAATTCCGAGTGTCTCAGCATGTTCTTGCCCAGTTCCTGCCCTTGTGCCAAGCTGTGTGTCGTCGTCTCTACTGACCTCGCTGTCGAAGTGACATTGATCCCCAGTTACCTTACAGTGTAAAAAAAGGATTTAAATGTTTAAGAAGTTATTAATCTAAACGCAGTATGGGACAGTGAACATACTTCCGCCTTGTAAATATGCAAACTTTTGCATTTGTTGCAGTACAAGTCTGGTAACTTCAGTATACATTTGACTATTTTATAAAAAGTTTAGGAGTGCTACCATGGATGTCTGGGAAACTATTCTACCATATATACTTTCTTAGCACTCCTATACACACGTGTGGTAAATTTACAAAATATTTTTAGAGTATACCTCTCTTCCCAGAGTCCATCCAGTCTCTTCCTGGCCCGTTCACAGGTCCAGTGACGATCACGTTTCATGGAAAGTGGTATCATATCAGTAGCGCCATGAACTTTTCGCGAAAAGAATTTTGCCGTACTTTGTTTCAGTGCCTTATGAACACATCTGCAGCTCTGCTTCATAATTGTAGGCAAAGTGTCTTCGTGTAGTGACGTCTCTCATTTGACTGTGCCAACCACAGTAAGGTTACTGCGACAACACAAGACTGTGATTTGTGGGTAGAAACCCACGACACGTGACAGTTTAAACATCCAATCTCTGACCATGAAGCAGAACTCCAGTTGTGAACGTAAGACACTGAAACAAGCTGAGGCAAAATTATTTTCGCGAAAAGTTCATGGCCCGACATATCAGCTATACACCGTGGCCCGTGACGTTGAAGAATCAACCAATTAAAGTATTGTTCTGTTAATGGAGGTCACGTAATTTGAGAAAGTGTTCCTCGTCTCTTGATCGCTACTGCTTAGTAACGCTTCCTTCGGAACACGTCCACGCTGCGCTATTATAGGCTACAGGTCCTCACTACCCTCTACCACACGCTACATTTGCTGCGGGCCTCCCACCTAGTAGTGATAGTGGTAAGTGGGCTTTACGTCTCGTCGACAGCAAGGTCAATAATAATAACACGAGCTGGGAGAGGAGTTGATCAAATTGGGGAAACAGTCCCGCCTAGTGATCTCTCATGGTGATCTCCAGACCTCACAGAAGTCTTCGTAGCTAGTAAACAACGACATTGTTTGCCGCTACACTTGCACACTCGTCGATCAGCCTTTCGTCTTCCAAGTCGGGAATTTCTTCTCGTATCTCCAAAATTCCAAAATCTTCTATGCTTGGAGGAAATCGTCCTGATATAGCTACTAGGCAATATAAAAAGTCTCCTTCAGCGAAGAGGTCAAGAAGGGTCTAAAAGGAACATTCTTAAAAATAACCGCCAGCAAGACTTCGTCTGTAAAATCTGTTTACAGAAAAAGTAATGAAAATGTCTAATCATGGCATTGTTACGGCTTCGGCGCTCATTTTCCGTCAAATAAAGTAGTGCAGTTATATCATACTGGTGCAGATCTAACATGCGTACTATTGGACTTCAACGAGCGTAATCGGGAGTCTTCGCCAGCGTCGAATTTCCACCTTTGACGCGTGGGAACAGCGTAGCGATGAGAGCTTGTGTCCCACGCTTGACGAGAAGCACATCGCCTCTATTTGCAGTTGGCCAAACTGTCATACAAGGTCTCCGTTGTAGACTTTTTCCTACAGGACTCTATGCGGTGACCACAACATTTTATTTTTGAATGGTATGATGTAAAAATCAACGCACGCCTCTCGATTTGCACTTTAATTTTCAGGTAATATTGTTGGAGTTACAGCAGTCTAAAAAAAAAAAAAAAAAAACTTTTTAGCCAATTTGAAAGGCCCGTAAATCATGTTTTTCCAACAAGCGTACTGAATTTTTGAAAACATAGAAGCATAGTTTGAAGTGTGTGTTCTTTTCGTAGATAAACATAAAATGAATAAGTTGAGTGGTTTCCCGTAAAATGAATACGCGTGACCCGCTGCAACGCCGTTCATGCGCCAGTCGAGGACTCCTCTTGAGGCCAACTTTTGCTCTCTTACCACTTGCCTCACAACCTCTAAACGCGAGGAGCTCAACTTGCATCTTTCTTCACCTTGAGAACTTCTCTTAAAAACTCACTTGTCCTAGCAAGTTTAGTAAAGTGTTGGGGCAGGTACTAGTGACGATAAATTATTCACTAACTACATACTAACTGACACATTCTATAACATCGCTAAAAAATTTTTTTGTGTCACAGCATGGGGTATCTGCTTTGTATAGCTGTTAGGAAACACTAGATGTGCGATTTTATAAAACTTGGAAAATACTGCCGTAAACATGTGGATTTTATTTTTATATTTCAGTTTACTGGCCCTGCAGAGTCCAACCGCTTTGCCTCACTGTGCAACCTACTTTTAATCTATCCACATTACAAATCCTAGATGATAAATACGTCGAAACCATGTCATCGCGATACGCCTATTAGTTATGTGGCATGCCATGCTAAGAAGTCACGATGCCCGCATATGTTTCAGGTGTCACAATAAATGGAATCAATCCATGTACGTACATACGTTTTTCAATTCTTCTTTCGGGATGGGAATCGAGCTAGATGCCAACTATTTACAACTTAAATTTTAGTAAAATAAAGAAAACTTACAAATTGAGAATTAACGTTAATTGGTTCCACAGGATTTCGATCTCAGAAAAGCGGCAACGGACCAAAGAGACGTCAACGACTCAACCGACCATCAGCAAGGGCCGTACACCCCAAGCACCACGCAGCCAAACTGTGCTACAACCACTACAACGGCAGCGCTAACCCGTCAGTTACATGGGCCGCCATCCACCTCAAGCACCATAAAGCCAAACTGCGCCACAACTACAGCGACAGCGCTAACCAGTCAGTTACCCGCGCCGCCTTCCACCTCAAGCACCACGCAACCAAACTGCGCCACAACTATAACGGCAGTGCTAACCAGTCAGTTACCTGCGCCACCTTCCACCTCAAGCATCATGCAGCCAAACTGCACCACAACTACAGCGACAGCGCTAACCGGTCAGTTACCCGCGCCGCCTTCAACCTCAAGCACCACGCAGCCAAACTGTGCTACAACAACAATTCCAAGGCAGTGCTAACCAGTCAGTTACCTGTGCCGCCTTCCACCTCAAAAACCACGCACCCAAACTGCGCCACAACAACTATAACGGCAGTGCTAACCAGTCAGTTACCTGCGCCACCTTCCACCTCAAGCATCATGCAGCCAAACTGCGCCACAACTACAGCGACAGCGCTAACCGGTCAGTTACCCGCGCCGCCTTCAACCTCAAGCACCACGCAGCCAAACTGTGCTACAACAACAATTCCAAGGCAGTGCTAACCAGTCAGTTACCTGTGCCGCCTTCCACCTCAAAAACCATGCACCCAAACTGCTCCACAACAACTATAATGGCAGTGCTAACCAGTCAGTTACCCGCGCCGCCTTCCACCACAAACACCATACAGCCAAACTGTGTCACAACCACTACAGCGGAAGTGCTAACCAGTTGTCACATGCGCCGCCTTCCACCACAAACTCCACGCAGCCAAACTGCGCCACAACCACTACAACGACAGCACAACCGAGATGTTCGCTACTATACTTCCAGCACTAGTGTTCTTCTCCCACCACTGACTATGTTGAAGTCACCTGTATTGGGAGGAGAGAAAACTGGGTATAAATGCGGGGTTTTAGTAAGAGTGAACCAGAGATGACGAGGCTTGTCATATTTTAAGTATGGGAAATTAGCTTTGAAATTAAGACTAATTATTATTTTCAAGCCTTAATTTATGCCTTTTGGGTCGCTGTTTTTCATGTGTAATTTTAGTTTGTTTGCAAAGTTATTCATGTGTCAGAATAAAATTATTTTCAGGTTTTTTGGTAGGCATTTGTGAGATAAGAATTTCGTTTCCTGAGATGTCATTATAGCGAGCATATGTGTTACACTTAGAATAAATTTTGATTGTAAATATTCGGCGCCATATTGGCCTTAATAATTTTAATGAATTAACAATTCATGGATTTAGGAGCATATAGCTCATTGTTGTTACGAGACGCCATATTGAGTGTTAGTAATGTTTGATGAAAAACAAAGTATAAATAATGGAAATTATATATTCTCAGCGAAATATTAATTTATTTTTTATTAATTTATTGAAAAGCTCCCTGAGTCGTGGCTCGTAACGGAATCAGTGTATACATACATTGTATGGCGCAGCATACATATACATTCACAAACTATAAATTATGGACATACATTAATATTATAATTTGATTCCACTGTCTTGTATCATTATACATTATACATAACAAAAATAAAAACATGTTCACATTTAACAATATTTAATAACCAGTACTAAAATATTACTAACTTAAAATGACTAGATAAGGAGTCATGTGATAACTAGAATGCCTTAACCTAGTGTTGACGATACACAAATCAAATAAAAACAATATATGTAACATGTACATAACAATGGATCAAAACAGTGAAAATTTAAAGAAAGTGTCCTGCATACAACAGGGACTTGTATTCTTACACGTCAAAACAGTCAGAAGTGAAAGATAGTATCCTGCATACACAGGGTATTGTATTCTTACACAATGTTGTATTGTACTACTCAAAGTGCACAATGTTTAGTAGCAACATAAGAGAATAAACAACACAATGTGTACAAAAATTAAACAACAATGACAAAAATGACAAGTTATATGCATACACAGGGTCTTTTATTCTTTCACAGTTTTGCATATTGCTACCCAAGTACATAATGTTTAGTAACAATATAAGAGATTTAAATCACAATGTGCACAAAAATAGATCAACACTGACCAAATGAAATGTATCCTGCATGCACAGGGAAATTTTTATTCTTATACAATTTGTAATGTGTGTATATAAGGTTTACAGACAATATAATACAATAAAAGCACAATGTACACAATAATGAATCACCAGAGACAAAACTGAAAGAGAGTATCCTGCATACACAGGGACTACGTATTTTCACACAATTGTGCATTGCACTGCCCAGTGGACATAAAGTTTAGATAAAATTTGTAGATGGAGAGTTTAAATTTTTTTAGATTTTATTATTTACATTTCGCCCTCATGGAGTTAACCTATTTGAAGCACTCTTTGAGTAACAGTTTCAAAAGTTTCCCCTTGAAACTAGTAACACTTTTGCATGAAGTCAACTCTAACGGTAACTTATTGTACAGTTTGAATGCAACAATTCATAAGACTATTTTTGTTCCATGAGAGACAGAGTAGAGCTGAACCTGTGCATACTTATATTTTGATATAATATTATAGGAGCGAATGTAATTTTTTTTAGCAGTATTTGATAAAAAACAGTGAGTTTTCTATTTTGTACACATTCAACACTTAATTTCAGGGGTATAATTTTTGTATGTTTAATAAGATATACTGAATGAATTCTAAAGGGTAAACTAAATATGATTTTAATAGCTCTTCTATGCAAGGTTTCAAGAGACTGGAATTTGTATTTTGAGCAAATGCCCCAAACTCCATTTAGGTAGCAAGTCTTGACTAAAGACTTTGGAAAAATTTTATGTATTATTCTTGAAGAGTAATCTTTAAATTTGTTCTAGTTGCCGTTTTGGCTTTATGAAATTATTTCAAATATTAAGACCCTGTCACACTGCCAAATTTTTGTCTCCAACTATATTTTACGATAAGGTTGGAAGACGAATATTGGATGAAATGTAGTCATCAAATTTTTCCGTCAAATGAAGTTGGCCGGTTACTATCAAATATGTTTGAAGACGTGTTGCACTGTCAAATTTTGTTGGATCGCTTAGCCTATGTGTTTGGTTACGTTTTAGAATAAACATAAATGTTTGGTACATATTTCAATTTAAGAGCATTCAGTATGTAAATTATGAAAAATAAATTGCTCAGCGGGAAAACTTCCCGAGATAGCAATAAGTGTAATTTTTCTGCAATATTTCGAATGACAAGATTTTTTGTTTGTATATGTATATTTTAATCACAAATGCACGGACTCTGTAGGCCTACATTAAAAATATTAGTGTGATATTTTTTAAGTAAGCATCCAACTCGTCGATTAATCTAAAATTGCATTGAATTGCTTTGTCTTTACTTAAAACTACAGCAATATCTCGATCCAACTCAACACGGTGCACGAATTAAGGTAGCCATTTCGGCTCCATTAACTTGTTTCCCCGACAACTCAAAATTTAATCCAAAGTGTTTCGTCGTTTCATTTTGTGCTGTTTTGTGCTGCGAACCAAAAGTTTTGTGCAAAATTCCTTTGGAAGTTACAGGCCTTTTAAATCGGGGGGAACAAGTTAATGACTCTCTCTCCCGACATAAAATATTTCACTGAAAAATTTACCCAGTATTGTACACGTTTAGTGCTGAATTGTGCGCACAGTCCCGAGTTTTGTGTGCAATTAATATCAGGTACAGCACTCTTCACCATACCGTCACTACAACACCTCTGCCCGCACATCGCCGATCTAAACAGAAAATTATACACATAATCTACTAGTTTAGTGCTGAATTTTGCGCCTGGTCCCGAGTTTTGTGCGCCATTATTACCAGGTACAGCACTCATCAAATGTACCTTCACTGCAACACCTCTCCCCGCATAACGCTGAGACAAATATTATATATTGTCTGGTAGTATGTTTTGTAATATAATATATGCTTTGTACCTTTTCCGCTGGGAGGCGTTTGGATTATAATGAGGGTAGGCTGCGCGCGCAGCTGGTGCGCGATAGACGAGGAGTGTGGAAGTGTGCCGCGCCGGGGAGACGGAATGTTCGACGGGTAACAAGAGGTTGACGGTGTTGTTGAGAAGGAAGCCTCGATGTGGAACTGAATATAACACCACACCAGCGGCATAAGGTGGAGCTGGTGTGGAATAGTGCATTTTCAGCTGAGTTTTGCTGAATGGTTTGCTCTGCTTTAAGACTGTCGTCTGGCACGTGATAAGGGCAGCTAGCTACAAGACGGCGCGACGTGTCATGAAATAAGGGGTACACTGTCGAAGGATCTCCCGAGGACTGTTAAGGACTAGCGGCAATGCTCGTCCCTCATTGATTCACCCAGGCTGCTGGTGCATTGGACTGCAAACTACGTTAGACAAGGTATGAGGCGTCAACCTTAAATACGTGCATTAGACTGTCCGGCACGGCTATCTGAATACGAAGTACTTTATAGTGCGCGAGCTGCAGACTAACTTTGTCCGTCCTCCCCAGCGTCTTTTATATTGTGTTTAAAGCAAATATATGGTTCCTAACCACAAAACATGTCTGAACATTGTGATACCTCCCTTTTTTAAATTATGTTTAACTCTGCTGTCTCCCTAATTAGCTCAGAGAGAGGCAGAGTCGTTACCACCCGAATTCATACGAAACGGGGGGTTTAAACTTTGCGCCAATCTGCTTTTTTGTGTAAGGTACTGGTTTTTTGGTTATTGTGTTACAGTGCCATTAGGATGACGTCGTGGGTGTACAGGCTAGATAAACCAACACTCACCGCTAATCTACTTGCGGCGGGAGTTGTGGTGGAGGAGACGGAAGGAATTGACGACTTACGTAAGAAAATGTCTGCAGTGGTCAAAGGCAATAAGGGTGGAG
>PNEQ01105925.1:0-10036 GCA_003012365.1 Medauroidea extradentata
TTTCTCATTTGACTGTACCAATCACAATAAGGTTACTGTAACACCACACGTCTGTGATTTGCGTGTAAAACCCCACGACACACGAATGTCAAAACATCCTATCTCTGACCGTGAAGCAAGTCTGCAGACGTGCACACAAGTCACTGACACAAAGTGAGGCAAATTTCTTTTCGCGAAAAGTTCATGTCTCTAATTATGATTACATCTACAGTTCTACTTCATGGTTATTGGCAGAATATTGTTGTGAGCAGAGACATATCTCATTTGGATTTTATTGGTTTGTGGACTTACGCCATTGCTCATGTTTTGTTGACCAAACTTGTATTGAAAGACTAAGTGACACAGTACAAAAAACGCACAAAACAAAAAAAAAAAAACAGAAGAAAAACAATCCCAGAGGAATTACGTCAGTTTTTATTATTATTTATCAGCAAGAATTCTAACAGGAGGGAAAATGTAAATGGCCGAGGGGGGTCTTACAATGCCTTTCGCACCTGTTTGTGTCCTCTTGAAAGTGTTTTACCACCCCTAATCATTACTTCTGTGTACGCTACTGAGCCAGAATGTATCGAACGTATGCATTTAATTTGTACCGCTAATTTCTATTTTGCACGCAGGCAAACGTTACTCGGATTACATTGTGTACATCTCGAGTTGAAATTGTTTACTCTACCCGTGCTACCCATGTGAATTTTCGTAAAGACCTAGCGTAGTTCAAACAGGATGCCGCTTAGCCGAGTAGCGAGTTATGACTCAGGGCTCCTGAATATCGCACCACTTTGTTTCAACGCCCTATTTGCACATCTGCAGCTCTGCTTTGGGGTTGTTATCAGCGTGACTTTATCAGAGGCGTCACTTATTTTACTCCGCCAATCAGAACAAGGTTACTGGGACGCCTTACGTCTGGGATTAGCGGAAACCCTTCCCCTCCCCCCCCCCAAGTCGCCGAGAGTTAAAGGGGGTCGCCTTTTAAAATTATAATTGTTTTAATAATTTTTATATTTATATGACATAAGGAAACAGATATTAATATTATTTTTCACAATAATGAAAATTTTCTAACTTCCGTGGTTTTCGTATAACGGCAGGTCAAAGTTCAAATTTGCATAAAACGGTTTTATACCAGAAAGGTAAACCAGCTGACTTACAGAAATGAAATAATTCACAATGAAGAACAGTGTCACGGTCTACGTCGAGGTATGGACAAATACTGCATTAAATACAGTTTTTATTTTTAAAATTTTCTGATGTTAATATAAAGAGTTCCCAATTATCTACAATTATTTAAAAATACAAAAAAAAATGCAAGATTTTTGTACATGGATTGGCTGTTAGTTATTTCATTTCTGTAAGTCAGTTGGTTATAGTTTCTTGTACAAAACCGTTTTATGCAAGTTAGGTGACGCACCATCAGAAAAAACTACGAAAGTTAAAAAAAATTGCATTGCTGTAAAAAAAATAGTCACGATACACGTCTACAAAACAAACCATATCTCGTACAAATATAAAAAAATCAAAATCATTAAAATTTTGCGAGAAATCCCATGTTAAGCCCATACTTTTTAATTTCTACTGGTTTCGCGATAATTTTTTAAGTTTAAACGAGAACAGATATAAAAAATCTCTCTGGCAGTTTTGTCTAAAATGTTTTTTTTTTTTTTCGTGATAGATAATTTTTTTCAAAGCAAGGAAATATACGGTCTCGACTAAAAAGAAAACCAACCAGAACTTTCTTTATTGCATAATTATCTAAAACCATAGCATTTACTGTACTGAAAAAATTAATCAGCCGACATAGAGAAAGCGATTTTAAACAAAATTACCTGACAGATTTTCGGTATCTGCTCTTGTTTAGGCGTAACAAATTAATATTGATAAAAAAGTAGAAACTAGAGAGCATGGCCTTGAAATTCTCTATCACCGACGAGGAAGCAGCGCTGCGGGCGCGCACGTAAGCCAATGGAACAAAGTGGTTCATACATATCTTCGCGAATATCAGAGTTCTCTAGTTACGACGTTGTCTTTTATGCGTCCCCAGCCGCCGAGTCTAGAGCAGGGAGTCTAGAGCAGCAGCTCGACGTGGTCACAAATCTGCCGCGAGAACAGGAAGCCAAGAGAACTGCCCCTCCCCATACCCCCTACCCTGAGCAACCACTAACCCGAGAGCAGTGCTGGCCGATGTAATGATCTCAACGCTGAAGTAGTCAGCAGCGACGTGACGTCTGCAGGCAGCCTCCCCCCAACTGAGTACCGGGGTACGCGATCAATGTATCGTCCCTCCTCCTACGCTACACCCCCTCCTCTCAAACCCCGCTAGTTGTGGGCCAAGTCAGAGAGTTGTCTGACGGCAATAAATATCTGGACCGTCACAGTGCCAAGGGAAGAGGGAGTCGCGACTTGTCCAACCTGAGATCTGCGAGATGCTTGCTTTCCTATTGGCGCGCTCGGGGAAATTAAGGCAATGCTAGGCAGTTTTTTTCACATTGATGCAAATAACTAAAATTAATAATAATAATAATAATAATAATAATAATAACGGAAAGCTTTGAAAAAACTTAAGACTAAAAACAGTCACAAAATATAACAAAAAATATGTATATATATATATATATATATATATATATATATATATATATATATATATATATATATATATATATATATATATATATACACACACATATACATACATATATTGTGACTGTTTTTAGTCTTAAGTTTTTTCAAAGCTTTCCGTTATTATTATTATTATTATTATTATTATTATTATTATTATTATTATTATTATTATTCATTTTAGTTATATATATATACACACACACACAATGAGTTTTTCAAAATAATGCATATTTCGTACACAAAATATTATTTTGCATGATTTTCGCTTATCTTCATAATAAAATTCGTGATACTTTGAGTGCGATAGTCTGGAAAACTACGAGGTTTATGTCTACCAAAAAAAAAAAATTTGTACGAATTCTGATGCGTGACAAAAATGTACGGATTCATCAATATGAAAATTATGTCGCTTTGTTTTTTTTTTTTTTTTTTTTTTTTTTTTTTTTTTTTTTTTTTTTTTTTTTTTTTTTTTTTTTTTTTTTTTTTTTTTTTTTTTTTTTTTTTTTTTTTTTTTTTTGTTTTTTTTGTTTTTAATCACTGCTGTAAAACTACCCGAGGATGACTAAAGCAACATTTACAGAACGCAAGATTAGATTTTGTGTGCGATTTCTCATACGAACTCTCGTGTAAAAATATGAGAACAATGCGTTTAAAAACCAATTTTCCGCGTGTATTTAGCAGCAGGTCCTCTTCTTGCAAGAGAACGGTTAAATCCCTATGCGAACATTTAACAGCAACTACTAGAGACGCAGAAATTTCGCGTTATACTTTAGAGACTAATAAAAAACGAAGGGTTACTTCTTCGCGTACCAGGACGTCATCAATTGTAGCACTTATTCTTCGTTATTGGAAACCCTGACCCTCAAAACACAATGTTCCAAATAAATGCGACGATGACTTAGTGGAAAATGCGTTTAGAAAGCTAAAATATGTGTATGGGTCGTTCGGGATAAAGTGAACAGTAAATATATTTAGACATTTGAAAAATATCACTAACCGTTACTGGGTGTAGTTAAACATTAACCATAGTTCCTTTACTCCTTGTAAGGTTGGCACTGAGGTTACCCAATATATAGTTTTGTGTACTTTCCCTATTTAAATTCAACAATACTAAGAACATAAGTGAGAGGCTCAAAAGCGACGGAGCAGTAAGGTCGACCTTGAAGCGCGCATCAAATGCCGCGTCGCCTCAACGACCCAAGCGCTGAACTAGCGTGCAAGCTTCCCGTCGATCTGTTTTTCCTATGGGACATTAAGCGGTGACCCTACAGTATTATTGATGGAAAGTCTGCAACTAAGTTCAGTGCAGGTCGCAACCTGAGTTTCACATACATCCGGTTAGTACATTTTGAAGTACGGCAGTCTGAAAAGGCCGTTCTTAGCCATGTTGGAGGGCTTATAAAGAGTGTTTTTAATGACCGAGGTGTCTTAACAATGGGGTTCCGACCTTGTGTGAAGTGTTTTCTTTTCGTACGTTGGCACAATGGGCACACGTGGAATGTTTTCGTAGAAAATACCTGTTTACGAACACGCTGTAACGCATTTGAAGCGTGGGGTAGGCGGCCATCTTATAGCAAAAATAAAAAATAAATTTAAAAAAAAAGACTTACAGGATACTAAATTTCAAATCTATCAGACCAGTAGAATTGCTTACATTCACTAAAAAAAAAAAAAAAATACTACAAAAGAGCTGATGATCTTTAAAACGCTGAACAGATTTCCTTGAATCTTAGCTAAGAACATATTGTATCACGTCTCCAGTATAAAAAAAAAAATCAACATAGGTCCATTCGTTTAGGAACTACGTTGCTACAGACACACAGATACACAGACAAACTTAAAACACCCCTCTTTTTATGTCGGGGGTTAAGAATCAACCGAAATCGACATACTTATATTTAAACTTTTACCTTATCAAACTATTAAACTATTAAAGGTTTCATCTGACTGCACATAATCTTACACACGCAAACATCAAGTGACGTGTCCAAACAGGTTAGACATTTTCCAGCGTCGTTAGCTGTTACGCGCGGAAATATACGAATTGACTGAAAATAAAACTTTAGCAGAGCTCACTTTATTTCGAATCTCCTATACTATTTTAACACACGTATATGGAGAATTGTTATAATGTTTATAAATGTAACTCCAGAATCCATACAACAATGCATCAATCTTTATAACATTTTCTTACCGCGCAATAGTTGTTTATGCAGTCTTCGATAGTATATAAAAACCAATGCTTAAATCGACGAATACTAAGACGAACGGTCGATTTAAAACTGTTTAAGTAGTACTTATCAAACGAAGAGTTTCCTTATATGAATATTTTTTTATTCTTGCACAATAATAGAAACTTGACTTATTTCACAAAATGGTATTCAATAGTACTGTTATTATTGTTCAATATTTTATACAAATGGTCTTAAACTAAAATGGTACTGAAGTTATTTCTTTGAAGTATCTTCAAAATAAATCTTGTTGCCAATGATGAACAGGTATTGTAGGCCTAATATTGTCTCGTGTTATTTACATATTTCTCGTATTGTCTATCAACGTCATTTTATAATATTCTGTATTGCTCACTTTGTTAAACTTTCTGGTTTTTTTATTGAGTGGTTTTAAATTTCTGAAAAATGACAACTCCGAACACATAGAAGCATTATTTCATTTCGTTGATGTTTCATTGTATCATTTTTTCCCGTTGCGCAAGTTTTCCGACGGAGGAGGGGAACTTCTTCAATCTTCGGTAAGGGTTTGTTTTCCCCATCCAAGTTACGAGGTCTTGGACTATGGCTATGCCGTCACACCGGTACGTATCCAGTGCAAGCGTTTCGCAACTGTCTATTCTTGAAGTGCAGTCTAGCACGCGAACGGAATTGATTTTTAAAGACGATGTGCCGTCTAGCTTGACAATGCTGTCTTAGGGTCGCTCACCTTTAAAATACACAACCTATGGGTAGAGACCTGAAATTTTCGCGTTTTCTTTTAGGCGCAAGCTAGAATCCCAGCACCTATACGTCTGTATCAAGTTCACAATTAGCCGTTGACTTACTCGACACTTCCTGGAAGTAGCTGAGCCAATAATAAAACTGTAGCTGAATACAGGCCCATTTGACTGTCAGCGAGCAGCTAATAAACAACTGATGTCTGCACGATTTAACATATATTCTTGGAGGCAAGCCTACTAGTCACTGAACCCACGAATTTTTTCTGCCTTTAACTATGGGTAGAGTTATAGCCATCTTTAGTAGAAGGTCGCGGCCTTAGATATGGCAACCCTGCACACAAGGGTCATTTTAACAGTCCTTTTAGCTCTTCAAAGGCAATGGCTGTATCTGATTCGTAAGTCTGCCCTACACACCGGCGAATCAGGGGAAGTCGCTGCCTCTGGGACACGAAAGAAGTGTTAAAATGACCCTTCCTGACAGGGTTGCCAGATCTAAGGCCGCGGCCTTGCACTAAAGGTGGCTACGGCAGAGTCCCCGGATGTTCGTGAAAATATTTTTGCACCACTTTGTTTCAAAGTTTTGCGCGCTCATCCGCAGCTGCAATTCATGGTCAATGACTGGCCGTTTTCAAGACCACACACGTTAGTTTTACAGAGATTTTGAAAATACAGTCTTAAGGTAAATAATTTTGATATCGAAGAATCCGTACGTTGTTTTGTCAAACATATGTCATAATTTGTGCCTAATTTTTTATAACAGTAATCCTTACAATTTTACAGATTTTTGCAACCAAAGTATCAGCAATTTTGTTATGAAAATAAGCCAGAATCAAGAAAAATAATTTTTTCTTTGTGAACTAACGGTGCATTTTTTTGCAAAACACCTATATACAATTGTTACAGCTGATGGTATATCGGAAAATGTTTTATGCCAACATACCCTTGAATATACTCTAGTTAAATGCAACACACATGGTTGGGCGAAGTACGTCTGACACAATGTTGCTGTCTGCAGACCAATAACAGGCAATTAATATTAGGATATCGGTAGGGACTGGGAAATTTCGCGACTTCAATTACCTGCAGGCTAGAATCCATTGTCCTATACATACTCAAGCCCCGTATATTCGTTCATTGTCTGTTGTTCCACTGAGTAGCAGCTAGTTGACAAATAGTCGGGCCTTGAGTACGCATAGTACAATGGATTCTAGCCTAGAGGTAATTGAAGTCGCGAAATTTTCCAGTCCCTAAATATCGGTATTATTATTTGCTCAGTCAAACAGGGCAACAGCTCCAAGTACAAGCCAAAGCCGGTAATCTTCTGGTAAGCTGAACGTATGTTGTAACCCAGCAAACAGTCAAGTTTTCCCGCGATAAACCATCATTAGAGATACTGGAAAATCGCGGGAATAGTTGACTGTTTGCTGGGTTCCAACGTGATGTATGTAACACTGATTGTTTTGTATCAACATTGGCTATCGTTTATTTGAAGCATTATTTCTCTCTACAACAGGCCCAGTTAGAACTGCACGGCTTGGACACACAGCGTGTGTGATTTCTCCCAAAACTGTTCACACGTGTCACGGTTAATATAGTACAGTTTATTGCAGACTATTTTTAACATTTTAGCGATTTTCCAGTGTCTCTAACCATCATCTATAACAATTGTGCTTCATATGACTGTTCTTGGTTTTGAATATTTTCAAAGTATTTTGTTAAAAAGTTTTGAGTTTTTTTACAGGGAATTGGGAATAAAAACAGCATGACCGTAACTCACAGTGCCTTGGGGATCTACCTGCTAATCACAGACTTATATTTGTGTCGCAGTAATATGATTGGCTCAGACAAATGAGCTACATCTCTGTAGAAAACACACTGCTAATAACCACGAAGAATAAGGCATTGAAACAAAGTGATACATGAATCTTTTCGTGAAAATCACTTGTCCCTACCAATGGAACGCAATGCGGACGGAGGATGACTTCATTTCGATCTTTCAAAGAAATGCTTAAAATTCACTGGCACGATGTCATCCACCCCACAACTTGAACTTGGTTTAAAATAATTTTTATTGGCACAGCCATAGCCATCTTTAGTAGGAGGCCACGGCCTTAGATCTAGCATCCCTGCCAGAAAGGGTCATTTTAACACTTCTTTGTCTCGCCAACGGCAGTGGCTTCCCCTGATTTGCCAATGTGTGTGGCCGAATAACGAATCAGGTACAGTCATTGCTTTTGAAGAGCAAAAAGAAGTGTTAAAATGACCCTTCCTGGCAGGGTTCTAGATCTTAGACCGATGCCTTCTACTAAATATTGCTATGGCACTGCACGTCTGCGCTAAACATAAATGTGAGCCGAGGTGACTTCCAAGTTGACCTACAGATGTTTTAGATGGTTCGAAGTAAACTCAACATTTTTGAAACTTTTCAAAATATCTCTGGCAGTTTCAATTACTGCTCGTAATTCAACATTAACAATGGTTGTCTCACTACTTGTTTTGTCAGTAGATGATCATAATGGATGTTCTACCCGTACGTTTCGACTGATTTCGAGATTGATTTGGGAAAATGGAAATATCACGGGTCGAAACGAAAGTAATAGTACGAAATACGGACAGAAACATTTGTTAAGGGGATGGTTTATTTAAGTCTCTTTAGTCCATATTTGCTCACGCGGAACTAATTCCTCACCGTCACGAAAGGGTAAAAAAGGGGCATGGGTAGAGCAAATTAGCGGCCTGTTCCTGAGTTTTTTTTTCAGACTGGTGACAATAACTGAAATAATATTTAACCAAAAGCTTTGAAAAAAATTTGTGTCAATGTGCAGTTACATGATGCACAATATTGTGGATACTTTTTTCAAAAAAAAGGTATCATTCGTCAGCAAAAAATATTTTGCTTAATTTTTTTTCTTATTTTTACGACAAAAAAAACGCGGTATTTGGGTGATGAAATCTAAAAAACCGTTCAGCACAATTATACAAAACAATTCAGCTACAAATTATAAAATATAAGTGTCAAAACTGTGAAGCAAAATTTTGATACGAGTATCGGGTACCAATAAAAAGATATTTACGAAATCACTGCAAAACTAAGTAACAAGGCCTTACCCAAAAACGGTCACTTTTGAGGAAAATCAGATGATTTCTGAGAAGTTGCCGAAGGGTAAAGCCTTGAACATTTCGCGAAGATATTTGGCTGCATTTTGTTTCAGTGCCACTGACCGTGTGCCAAGAATTCGTATAAGGCACAGTAGATTCCCCTACCTGTGACATGTCTACCTACTACAAGCGTCACACTTCTTCCCCATACAGGAAGACTAGTTGTCGTGGTCCAGTAGTATGTCGCCACTAACCGTGTGCCATTAACTCATATCAGGCGCAGTAGATTCCCCTACCTGTGACGTGTCTATCTACTACAAGCGTCACACTTCTTCCCCTCACAGGAGGACTAGTTGTCGTGGTCGAGTAGTATGTCGCCACTAACCGTGTGCCATTAACTCATATCAGGCGCAGTAGATTCCCCTACCTGTGACGTGTCTACCTACTACAAGCGTCACACTACTTCCCCTTACAGGAGGACTAGTTGTCGTGGTCCAGTAGTATGTCGCCACTAACCGTGTGCCATGAACTCATGTCAGGCGCAGTAGATTCCCCTACCTGTGACGTGTCTACCTACTACAAGCGTCACACTACTTCCCCTTACAGGAGGACTAGTTGTCGTGGTCCAGTAGTATGTGGCCACTAACCGTGTGCCATGAACTCATATCAGGCGCAGTAGATTCCCATACCTGTGACGTGTCTACCTACTACAAGCGTCACACTACTTCCCCTTACAGGAGGACTAGTTGTCGTGGTCCAGTAGTATGTGGCCACTAACCGTGTGCCATGAACTCATGTCAGGCACAGTAGATTTCCCTACCTGTGACGTGTCTACCTACTACTAACGCCACACTTCTTCCCCTTACAGGAGGACTAGTTGTCGGGGTCGAGTAGTATGTCTCCACTAAACGTGTGCCATGAACTCATATCAGGCGCAGTAGAGACTCCTCCCTATGACGTGTCTACCTACTACTAACCCCACACTTCTTCTCCTTGCAGGACTAGTTGTCGTGGTCGAGTAGTATGTCGCCACTAACCATGTGCCATGAACTCATATCAGGCGCAGTAGATTCCCATACCTGTGACACAGAATATTTAGGCATACAGAAGTGAAACAGCAGGTAGGACAGCGAACTCAGCCACACACGCCAGAAAAATGGCTTCCCTAACCAGGAAGATGGCGGAGACACTTACCGCCAATCAGCGTAAGGCGGCTACCCTGCTAGCCGGCAGCCAGGCCAATAGGAAACCTGCCGTAACATGCAGGAGCCAAACATACACGGGGCTGATATCAGCAACCTCGGGCAGCCAATAAGCGGCCAAGTTCGCCCGTATCAAACGAGCCGCCACGCCATTTCACGTCTGTAT
>PNEQ01105926.1:0-10036 GCA_003012365.1 Medauroidea extradentata
CCGAAACACATAAAATATGCGCGACATACATGCCAGTACTGCCAGAAGGACTACGTCCTACTAGAAGGACAACTGCATATATAGAATACCAATTTATTGCGTCCTGCTAGCAGGACTTTCATCTAATAGTAACTATGTACAAAAGTCCTTCCGGAAGAGCTTCCGGCAGGACGCTGACGTGTACAATCTATCATTAACTCATGTTCTGTTAAAAGTAGTAAAGGTTAAGAAATATATCTTAATATGTGGTGATTTTAATATTGATTTTAGCAAGACATATAATCACAGCTCTAAACTTAAAAATATCTTATTTCAATTTAATCTACATCATACATTTGTCAACAGTACCCGAGAGACAGACACCAGTCGTAGAAGTAGAACTATTGATAATATAATTACTAACATGAATCACGATGAATATACAGCATCAAATCTTGAAACTGGTCTCTCAGATCACAATGCTCAAACTATATGCATTAAGAATAATGTGCTGACTGCAAAAAAAAACTAAGATTTAATAATACTTTAAGCCTGTACAAGAGGATATTTTCAGAATTTAATATTTCTATGTTTAATAAACTTCTTAATGATACTGACTGGTACGAAATATATCAAGCCCCTACTGGCAATGATTCTTAGAATAATTTTATTAGAATATTTATGATTCACTTCAATCACTGTTTTCCAAATAAACTAACAACAGTTAACATTAACTCCAAATCTAAATGGATAACTAAAGGGTTAAAGGTTTCTCAAAGTAAACTCATTATGCTACAAAGTCAATTTGCTAAACACCCGAATGAACAACTTATGAACTATTTAAGTAAATACAAAAATTTTTTTAATCAAATTCCAAAATTAGCCAAGAAAAATTACAATTGCAAAAAAAATAGTAACTGCTACTTCTCAAGGCAAAACAGTTTGAGATTTAATAAAAAAAGAAACCAATAAACCATATTGCCACGAGAATATTCAAATAGTAAAGGATGGTAAAGTCTTAAATGATGCTTTCGAAATAGCCACGGAATTTAATAATTACTTTACTCAAATAGCCCACAAAATTATTTCTAGAATTGAATCATCAGATAATAACAATATGATTAGAATTGAACCATCAAATAAAAGTATGTTCTTTCATCCTATAAATGAACAAAAATGTTAAAAATAATACAGTCAATGAAAAACAAAAATTCAGCTGGCCTGGATGAAGTCCCAATAAATATAATTAAGAAGTGCAAGTTCAGTATTGTGAAACCCCTAGTAGATATATTCAAATAAATGTCTATCGCAAGGGGTTTTTCCCAATCGGTTAAAACATGCTAAAATTATCCCGTTGCATAAAAAAGGTGTATCAAACTCTGTGGAGTCGAACTATCGACCAATTGCACTGCTTTCATCGTTCTCTAAAATATTTGAAAAAGAAATAGCTGATAAAATAATACAATTTGTAACTGATAATAGTATAATCTCTCCGCACCAATTTGGCTTCATAAGAAAAAAATCAACAGAACAAGCAATTTTTAGATTTTTGGATAACATATCAAAAAACATTGATAATAAACAACACACCACAGGAATTTTTGCTGATTTATCTAAAGCGTTTGATTGTGTGGATCACCAGTTGTTGTTGCAAAAGCTTAATTCTATTGGCATCCGAGGGATTCCAAATCAACTCATAAGTAGGGGCCTAGCTATCTTTCTAATAGATCACAGGTAACAAGCATAACTCAATATATTAACAGGCATATATATAAAATAAATTCTGAGCCAAATGATGTAACAATCGGGGTACCACAAGGATCTATACTGGGTGCCTTACTGTTTGTGATTTTTATCAATGATCTTCCCAATTACATGAGTAGTAGTACTACTGTGATGTATGCAGATGATACCAATTTGCTAATATCAGACAAGCACTGGGACAGTTATAAAAAACCACAACAGCAAAACAAGAATTAGCTCATTTGTGTGCAGTAAATAAGTTAATGCTAAATTTAAATAAAACATCAATTATTAATTTTTCACATAAGAAAGGAGTTCATTGAATCTATCCAATTGTAAAGAAATGACACAAGAACTGCTACTTGCTGATAACATAAAATTCCTAGGAGTTAATATTGACGGTAACTTAAAATGGAGAACACACATTGAGTTATTAGTAAAGAAACTAAGTTCACTTTGTTTTGCAATTCATACAATAAAGAAATCATCCAATCATACAGCCACTATGGCAGCATATTTTGCATATGTACAATCAATCTTGAAATATGGAATAATATTCTGGGGAATTTCAGCAAAATGGTAGTCTGTTTTTAAATTACAAAAAAGAATTATAAGGATAATAGAAAGATGTGATTATAACAGTTCTTGTAAACCTATATTTAAAAAATTAAAGATTTTAACTCTTCCATGTTTATACATTTATCAAGTGATACTTTTTGCATACAATAATATTGATTATTCTGAGATCAAACATGTACATAGTTACGATACTGTAAATAATTTTAAACCTCTAACTATTCAACACAGGACTACATTTTTTGAGAAAAATGTTTATTACTCTGGCCTGAAACTTATTAATAAAATATATGATGTAAATAAGACACCTTTAAGTTTTGCAGTTTTTAAAAAGCAACTCAAAATATATCTGACCAACAAAACATTTTATGATGTTGACGAATTTATGCAATGCAATAGTAGTGAATTCTGTAAAATGTATGTCACCTAAACTGGTACAGGTATGATTTAAGGCACTATGTTAATTTATAAGCTGTAATATGTATATTTCCTGTATTTATCCTATTTCTAAGTGTTTATTTATTGTGTAGGCTAATATTGATAATATGTGTTATGTATATTATAACTGTATATTCCATGACAAGTCCAACAACATTATGAAATGTTACTATGGATGCTAAATAAATAAATAAATAAAAATAAATATCCCACCATATTACATTATGTACTGCTTTTTTTTTTTCAGACACTGGATAGTGTTACCAACACTACAGTTCAATCACTGAAAATATACAAATTGTAACTTAATTTACCCACTCAAACCTTCACAATTTTGAACGTAACAATCTTCTTTTGGCAAAACACAAGAAACAAGAATTTTACCAATATTATATAATTATATGCTAAAATTCTAAGGTGCCCGCCGTTTTAAAAAATATAAGCACAGGATGAACAAAATACTCAAAAGTAAAGTCAGCTTTGTATATACATGTGTACCAAGTTTTGTGATATTCTGAAAAATATTTCCTAAGATGTGTAATACTATGCTAAAAATATATATAAATAGCCGCCATCTTGAAAATATGAAAATAGAATAATCGAAAGGCGCAAGAGTCACGTTAGCTTTGTATGTAGAATATATGTAGGTCCTACCAATGTTTATGAAATTCTGTAATACGTTTCTTAAAATATGTAATACCATGCTAAAAATATAAAAATCTCCGTCGTTTTTCAAATGTATACACATATTGAACGAAATACTCAAAGTCAAGTCAGAATTGTATGTAGTATCTGTGTGCCAAGTTTGTTGAAATTCTAAAATATGGTTCCTTAGATATCTATCGTGATGTAAAAATGTTAAAATGGCCGCTATTTTAAAGGATGAAAAGGGCGTAAACTAAATATATAGAATATATATTTAGTTTAATAATAAAAAATATAGTCAGGTTGCTAAGTACTATATGTGTGCAAGGTTTAATGAAATTCAGTCCACTGGTTTAAAAGTTAAAGGGACACACACAGACGTACACAAACATATGCATCAACACAAACATACACACAGCCAGGAAGGTTATCTCATAAGTCTACTTTTTCCTTCAGAAAGTAGGCTAATAACTAAAGACTGGAAAAATTCACGGGTTCACTGCCCTGTAGGCTAGCCTCCAAGAACATATATGTATTCAAGCAGACATTATCTGCTCACTGGCTGCTCGATGACGCAGTGATATGTGCCTGTATTTAGTTGCTTCTGTACTATTGGCTAAGCTACTTCCAGGAAGTGTCAAATAAGTCACGGACCAATTGCGAACGTGGCACGAACTTACATTTGCTGGGATTCTAGCTTGGGGCCAAAAAAAAATGTTTCCACCATTGGTTGAATTTTAGAAGTTGATTGAGAGTTATTTAAAAAAAGAAATATTTTATAAATATGTGAATCTTATAAAGAGTAAAATACACGAATTATTCCCAACAGAATCTAGAAAAAGGGCATTAAGAGCGGAAGATGATAAAATATGCATTCTTGAGAATAATGTTAATACATGGCTGTGTGGGCATTATCTAACTGAAAATAAATAAAAATAATTAATAAAAACGTAATTAATATAAAAATAGTGAGAAATAAAAACATATAAATAATTTAAAATACTAAAAATTATTCACTTATTTTCAGGGTTCCTCTTGAAGGGACCTGAAATACTATAATGAATAAAAACACTGTTAGTTTTTTCAGAAAAGGTAATGCAGCGCTACGAAAATTTTTAATAAAATTAAAATATAAAAACTATAATATATTGAAATTATTATTTTATATCAGATAATAAACATTTTGCTAGTCATTTTTTAAATCTTTATGTTAGATAAGCATGATATTAATAAATAATATATTTTTGCTAGTAGATGTATAATTATTGTTTTCTTTTTTTGGTTCCTTATTTATTTGCAAAATAATTTTAATTAATATTTAACATACCGTTTTTAATATTATTTTATATTACAGTATAAAAATATTGTATCAAATTAAGTTTTTTGGAAACAATTATAATTTATTTATGTTTTATAGCTTATCCATAATTAGAGGGATTTATACCAGGTTTTAATACTTTTATATCAGGCGCATATGGTTTAGTTGAATTATTTTCTTATTTTAGTATTTCAGAATATAATGAATTAATATTGAGCGCTCGGTTTATTTAAATTATTTTCACAATTTAGATTTTTAATATACTTTTTTATTTATCAATTTGGTTATTTAATGATTCAATTGTATTATCGCTTGATGTAGTTTTATCTAAACGTTCATTATACCCCATTTTATTTTTTTAATAGTGAATTTTCGTTCAGTAATGTGTTTATTTAACTATTATTATTATTACTATTATTGTTATTATTATTTGTAACAGTAAATCATCGTTATTTAGCGCATTAATTCTTTAATTTTTTTGTTTAATTTGAACAAAAATTTCATAATTTCTTCCTTCCAATCATTTAATCTTATCAAATCTTAATTTAATGTAATTTCTCCAAAAAAATATCTTTGAAACTAAACTGATTAGCGTTGGTTACATCTATAATTTCTTAATTTTTTGTCTTTACTCAGTCAACAAGGGTTTTTTTCTGATTTACGATTATTTATTTTTTTACTTAGTTATGCATTAATACTTTAAAAATCTTTGGAATTATTATAATTTTCATAAAAGATTTTAGCATGTTCAAAACAATATTATGTTCAAAGCAAAAAACCTAAGAACAAATCACGAGTATAGTATAACCCATTAAAAAATATAAAATGGTTTAAAGTTTGGAAGAGGTTATAAAATATAATAATAACAACCGACTATTTTGTATTCCATAATCTTCTGTAATTTTAATTACAACACCGCAATACCCAGGATTATGAAACTAATACAATTTTGGTTCAACTGTTATTAATTTAATTTAGCCATTCCATAACTAACTGTTCGTGAGGTTATATGAATATTTCTCTGCTTGTATCATTCGTATCGATATTTGAATATACCACAGATCTTATTCCACTGAATCTTGTATAAAAACATCGTGATTTAATAATTTTAAAAATTTATTAAATTTAATACTTCTACTTGTATGGTATTTGTTTTGGTAATATTTAAAACATCAGTAGAAATTATATTAAGATAAATATATTACTTTGTATTATTAATTACATACACATTTAATTCGTGTTTATTGAAACAAAAACTAATTAAGGCATTTTAGTTTTATCGTTTTCAGTTAATATAAGCTTAACTAATCCTAAAAAAAAAACTTCTAATTCATAACTAACTTTATTTTATTTTATCTCACATATGATTTTCTCTCATTCTTTAACTTTTCTTAAAATACTTTTTTTATTTTGTTAAATTTCTCGTACTTGAATAATAAAATCATCTTCAATATTTTCTATAAAATGATCAAACGAAACATCTTTGAACGCTTTGTTTGCATAATTATTCGACTTCCCGACCAAGGTAAATTAAATTTAAAATATCTATTATATTTCGAAATATAATTATAACCCTGAGTATTGTTTAGACCGATTAACTACAAAAATTATGTTTTTAAATGGATTATTACTTTGTCGAACAAGCCAATCATAATAATTTATTTAAAAATCTCGAATAATTTATTTTGATTTCAATCCAAATATTCCAGTTAATTTCTTTGAGTCAAGTTTAGTATAAAGTAATAATTATAAAATTAAAAAAAAGGACTGTCGAATCAATTCCTAACAATATTCCCATTCAATAATTCAACAAAATTTTATTTATGATATTATTGAAAGTGATTCGTTGTTAACAAATAAACAACGATTCGCGGAGCAACGTCAAATATTTTTACTATGTTATAGCTAGGGCCCGGTAGTTTTCGCGAAAAGATTTTTGCCCCACTTTGTTTCAGTGTCTTACGTGCACACCTGCAGTTCAACTTCATGGCTATTGACAGAGTGTTTTTGTACAGAGTCGTTATTCATTTGACTGTGCCAATCAGTACACGGATAACTGCCACACATCACGTCTGTGATTTGCGGGTTTAACCTCCACACGCTGGGTGTTACGGCATCCAATCACGGACCACATAGCAGAGATGCAGGTGCGCACGTAAGGCACTGAAACAAAGTGCTGCAAAATTCTTTTCGCGAAAATTACCGGGCTCTAGTTATAGCCCATTATCAATTTTTGAACGACCCAAAAGGTAAAATTTATGGGTTTAAAAAGTACCGTAAAACGAGGTGAATAGGATCGCTGGGGTGGTTAGGATCAAAATGTTAAGAACAAAATTATCAGTGCAATATTTTCTTTAGAAATTGTTTTGTTCTTGATAGGCAAATTAGTGCTGTTGACAGGTAGTTTGATTGAAACGTAACTTTTAAAAAGAAAAGTTGTTGGCGAGAAATTTATTTCAAATTTTGATCCCATTCATCCCACGGTGATCCTATTCACCCAGTTTTACGGTATCCTTTGGTCGTTACACGAATAAAAATGCGGTTTAATTATAAGTATTCCATTAAGATTTTTATTTTCCGAATTTAATGGTAAAACATATTATGATGCTCCAAAATTAATTAAACATTCATCTTTAAAAAATTGATACATTATTTACTCCTCATAATGATATTTTATATTTAGATTGTACTATTACGTCACTAATTCTTAAAATTCCTCGATTTTTATATATTAAAGAACTTCAATCAATTTCGGTAATAAATAAGTATAAATCATTTGCTAACTCAGCTATAGGCCATTCACTTTAAAGTGAGCACTGCGCAACAATTATAATAATGAAAATAATGCATTTATTAGGACTATTGAAGTAAAGTTTTGAGAGTTGTGAAAAATTTACACTAGTTTTTACTTACAGAGAAGTTTTCGAACTAAAAATAGTAAATATGGATGCATAATGGCTGACAGAAAATTATAAGCAATGTTCAGTTTATCCTGAACAGCCTTATACTATCGAACACGTGGTTAATGCTAAAAAGAGCGATTTAAATTGCCATTCATCTATAGATAGGCCCTTACATTTTACATTAAAAAAGTTTTAAATAATGAAATTGTTAATGGAGTTGAATGAATTAAATTAATGCTTAGTAATGAAATTATTCTGAGAATTGATTGCAACGAAAAATGTGAATTAGAGGATTTTTACGAAATATACTTACGTTTTGATAATTATACCTATGGGTTTGTGTCAACTGAAAAACACGAAAAAATTACAGTTTTGTCTTAGGAAGTGTTTATTAAGGCTCGGTTTCAGTCGCCATAATGAATTTTATTATTTTTCACTTTTTTTGGAACTCTGAGAAGAAAATCGTTAAATATGCAACTACACCTCAAATTCTATTTACATTTCGCTACAGTACAGACCTTGCAATTTAGCCGTTAACTTATAATAACGCCACAATTTGTCGGGTATGTTATGAATATAAAAAAAAATTCCATACAAATTGCGGCGTAATTAAAAGTTAACAGCCTAATCGCAAGGCCTGTACTGTAGCGAAATGTGAATAGAATTTGAGTTATAATCGCATATTTACCAGTTTTCTTTTCAGAATTCCAAAATAGCGAACAATAATATAATAAAATTTAATATGACGACTGAAATCGAGCCTTAAAGAACCAATTCGTTATTTTATTTTGCCCAATATAGAGGAAACTAATCATTATACAATTCATTATTTTATTTTACCCAATATTAAGGAAACTAATCACTATAGTTTAAAATCAAATTCACAATTTTCATCTAATAACAATGCAATTAAATATATTTTTATATGTACGCTTATAATTCTAGTGAATATATGGAGATCATTTATTAATTCCTTCCATTATGTAAATCTAAATAAAAATTATAATATTAAAGAACATTCTCGCAAAATTTCATAGTTTCTAAATTTACTTAGATGTATTGTTATTGGATCATCGGTATGCAGAAAAACTAGGCTCGAATTAAATTTAACTATAAATTTTTTTAATTTATAAATTTATGGAATAAAAATTAAATTACAAATTTGTGCATAAACTATTGAACAAGAATTATATCAATTATATTTATAGAAGCTACAAATAATAAATATAAAACTTCATTTCATGGATATATCTAATTAAATTTAATATTTTGATGATGTATATTTTGGTAAAATTAGCACAATTATAAAGAAATTATAATCATTGACGATATGTTTGGAGTAATGAATCAAGAAGATAAAAAAAGCATTAATTCATTTATTTTCAGCTAATAATACAAGAAAAATGTCAATTTTCTTTTTAACATGATATACTAATATAGATGTCTCTTGTATAATAAATTGAAATAATTTAATTACTTAAAGCCGTCCTTAGAAGAAGCTAAAGCTATTTGTTCTGAATTACTAGGAAGTATCTTATATTCATTGGAACTAATACAAATATTTGAACGTAATCAATATTTTCTTTTATTTTGCGATTTAGAAAAAAATTAAAATTATGAATGTTAATGAAATATTTAAGCACATTTTATACAGACATTTTATACAAGTATTGATGATTCTGTAACAATATTTAATAGAGAATCTGCGTTTTCAGAAGTATACTCTTCATTTTCATGATTTCCGAGCAATTTATTTTCTAGCAGTGCTTCACGAATAGGTTCATAACAATTTTCATAGCTTTCTTTTATATAATCGCCTTTTTTTATTTTCACTTCTCAAATGGCTTGTAAATAATTAATTAATGTTTATAATAATATTTACAGATTTTACATTACATTTTTTCGCGGAAATATTTATTTTGCAATATGTTACGAATATTAAAATATTGTGCAAACATTTTCTCTATATACTATACATAGGTAAATCTTTATAAATATTACTTCTTAAATGATTTACCAATAAAATTATTTATATAATTTTCTACAATTTTCACATTTAAAATTAACCTTTTTTTTTTTTTTTAATAATTTTCCTACTTTATAAAATTATCATTATTTATTTTAAATACTGTCCATTCCAAAATATTGTAATTTTTGTTTCAAGTTTTTATTTGTTTTTTATTTGTCTTTTTATAAGGAAAAAAATAGCAATAATTTAATAATAGAATAAAACATTATATATATATATATATATATATATATATATATATATATATATATATGAAGACAACAAGAAGAAAAGGGAGAATGTCACTGTTTTGTCAAAAATGAGTTTAATACAGAAACAGCAAGTTACTATCCCGTAGAATATGCTGCACTACTGAAACAGAACGAAAAGGACTATAGTCACTGTAAAATTCTACTCTGAATATTT
>PNEQ01105927.1:0-10037 GCA_003012365.1 Medauroidea extradentata
TGTTTTGTGGAAAGGACTGACTTTAAGATGTCTTCTGATTGGGGCCACAGGAGAGTGAAGTGTGCCGACTATTTGCATATTCACAAAAAAGTGATATATAAGACTACCAAAAAAACAGACTTTGTTCAGGTTGGAAATTGGAGTGCTCATGTCGAGGCTCTATTTCAAAGTGATGTTTCCAGTGATGACTTTCTGTGTTCTAAATGCTTTGACAGAATAACACAAATGATACCAACTGACCCTCAAGAAAAAGTCTCCCACTGTGTAGATGATGAAGATTTTCTATCTGCAGAAGAAGAATTAAACTCCCTGAATCAGTCAGCTGTAGAGATTGGTGTTACTCCTGTTAAAAAACCGTGGTTAGTGAAGTCAAGCCATAAGCTCTATGCATCAAGAAAGCACATAGGAATTACTGAGGCTATGGGTAAGTACACCAAACGAAAACTGACTAAACTCTTCAATGTTGAAGTTCCTTCGGCAGAAGATATAGAACCTAAAGAAGCTTGTGAAACTTGTAATGAATTTATGTCAAACATCAATTCAGCTGTTGAATCGTGTGATTCCTACAATGATAAGGTACAGCTTCTAACAATTGTCCCAGCGTCCTTTTCAAAAGCACAAATTTTGACAAAATTCCATCTACAACAAAATACATGGTGGAGAAAGCAAGAAATCTGAAGGCTGCAAAAGGAGTGTTTGGAAAAGTGGAGCCATACTGAGGGTCACCCTGTGGATGAAGCTGATGTTCAAATTGCACAGTCATTTTATCTGGAAGATAAATGGGACTGTTCTCGCCAGAGTGCCAACAAAAAAGACACAACAGTTTCAGGAGAAAAAGTGGTGAAAGTGAAAAAATGCATGATCCGCAATATTAAGGAAACTTTCGCCATTTATAAGAAGGACAATCCAAATTTCCACATTGGAAGGTCAACATTTTATTCACTACGACCTAAGTGGGTGGTTCCACATCCACCTAGAGATGTCTGTTTATGTGTGTATTGTGCCAATTTTGAACTTTGCATGGTAACTTTGAAGAACTTACTTGCAGGCATGACATATGACACCTTGGTTCGTCACGTGAAGTCCTTAGTTGTCTGTAACGTACAGCAAGAAACCTGTTTGTTTCAGGAATGTGGTGACTGTCCTGGAAAGGGGGGGGACTATCGTTACAGACACTTGGTCTGGAAAACACACAAGATGACTCTTCTGAAGTTAGATATGCAACATGGGAGGAAAATAAACTCATTAAAACCAACTGTTGCCATTGATGCCTTCATTGTTGAACTTGGGAAATGGACAGTGAAAGCAACAACACACCAACATCTGAAGAAATTGCAACAACACATTGCAGAAGTGAAGGAATGTGTAGAGGTTGAGCAACGACTGTGATTTTGCTGAGAACTGGTCTGTGATTCTGCCGCAAGAAGTAAAAGGGTATCATTGGAGTAATGACCAAATTTCAATTTTCACAGGAGTTACATATTTTCAAAACAAGACTACAAGTTATGAAGTTATAAGTGATGACAGAGGACATGACTCGGCACATGCACTGCTGGCAATACACAAAATTCAACAACAGCTGCAATCATAGCCTGAAAAGATCATCATTATTTCTGATGGTGCTCCTAGTCACTTTAAAAATCATTACCAACTGTTTGAAGTCCATAAGTCACTGGTTCCAATGGAGTGGGTGTATAGTGCTACTGGACATGGGTAGGGCCTTATGATGGTGTAGGAGGTCTGCTGAAACACCATGCTACAAAACTCAATCTTTCCAGACCACGTACAGAGGCAATTCAGAATGCCTTGGATTTTACAAACGTTGTAAAGTCATATACAACAACAGCCCTCATCCTGTTACCCAAAGAGGAAGTTGAAGAATTTCGCCAGAAAAAAATAGAAGAATGGTCCAAAGAAGCTGCGCCTGTGAAAGGAATTCAGAAGACACATGTCTGGACTCACAGTGATGGGAGAACCTATATTGCACGAACTTTGAACAGCAAGAAAGAAGAAATTTCATTTGTCCAACAAAGATCTCAGAAACGACTGGAAGATATTCAGATTCACATGTTACAAAAAGTGACGTTTGTGGCCTGCATATATGACTGTGAATGGTGGATTGCGGAAGTCATAGATATTAGTTGTGAGCTGAATGAAATTATCGTGAAATTTATGCTACCACACGGACCAGCTGCTGGATATAGGTTTCCAGCTGCAAGACAGCAACACCATCAGCAGTGCACAGTTCCAATTCACAATGTTTTAAAGATTGTGGATGCTCCAGTTCCGATTGGTTAAACAGGAAGGCATCACTCAATATCTAAGGAAGATACTGAGGCAGTAGAACAAATTTTTAGTTCCTTAAATTTGTAATTTCAGTTCTAAGTAGAGTACACAGGAAGTAGTATGCTTTGAAACTTGCACATGTATTTTGTAAGTGTTTTTGTTTACTATGTTTTTGTAAGCTTTAATACAAATGTAATTTTAATCTATGTTTCTGTAAACTTTCATTTATTTGGATTGTAATATTTTTCAGCAGGCTTATATGTGTTTCTCATATTTATTAAGAATTAAAATATTTATGTCAAAAAAGGCTGAAGATTTTGATTTCATTAGTCCAATATGTGACTATGCCATAAAACGATTGTAAAACCTGTTAAACTCGAAAGTGGAAGTTCTCCTTTTCAGGGAATGTAGCACTCCATGGTACTAATCAACAGTAAAAAAATTAAAAATTTTTGGAATTGGCAATTTTGAAGAAAAAAAATCTTAATTAAAAAATTTATTTTTTGTTATTGCTAAAAAAATTAACACACGTTTCAAAAAACTATATACCGTTTTATAGAGAAAAATGTTGTCTTTAACAACCACAACAAAATATCTTGAACGATTACAGCCCTTTAAGACCACTTAAAAATTTTTGTCGATAACGCCATGTGACCGCGACACCATCTTTGCCAGCCCGTATCTCGGGCCAAGAATTTTTTTCGGCAAAACAAAAAAAATATGCATATCTTACTTTTCCCTGAATTTTAACATATGTCCAACTCAAAAACATCTGAGACTACGAAGGTAAAATTTTCTTTTTGGTTGCCTGAATAGACATGGACAGGGTCCTTAATAATTGAGAACAAAACTTAGTAAACTTTCACGGCAGACGTTGAAAAGCTAGTAAGAAGAACGAAAAATTAATTATACAGGCATGTCATTTTACAGCTCTACTGAGGTGTGTTGCTGTACAAGTTATATGAGCTCAGGAAATTAATAGTTTATTTTTTAAATTAATTTTCATGAATAACTTCAACACGACGTGGTGCAGTTGTTTGTAGCTCGGGATAAATCAGTCATAATATCATGTAAATTACGTATTTCTTTTGAATAACCTCATAATAAAGAGTCTGTAATTACCTCAAAACGTCAACATTGATGTGACTACAAAAAAAGCCCAGGCAAAATCGCTGTTAGTGACTGGGACAAATTACTTTCCGCATGGACAGCTCTAATTACTTATCCTGCTGCATAGTTAGCTCAACTAGCAGATTTGTCATCCTAACACTTGATGATTGAACTACCTATCCGGTATACAAAGATGATTTTCAATTTAAGTAAATATTATCTGCTATTAGTATTATACCCGAGCAAAGCAGCGGGTGCACTGCTAGTATATTATTGTTACAAGTTGGAGATAGGCATGTTTGGGGAGGGTGGTCTTTGATAAAAGAAAGAAAATTAATACAGCCAACCTAGTTTATTTACAACTATCTACACAAAAAAATCTATGTCTACAATGATTTATCACAATAGATGTCAAACAAAACAAATAACTAATATTTACATATAGGTTATAAAATACATCTACATAAGTTCTCTGTATATGGAAAGTCTTACTAGTCACTCACAAAGGTGGACCCAATGAAAGAATACAGATGAATCCTTTGTGGCCTAGAAACACCTTTTTCCTACTACTTGCTGCAGTTCAACTCGCCGGACACCCCCGAACACTCGTCGCAACCCAATACTTCTCATCACTATCATTTGAACTCGCACCAGGCACCTGCCAGCCAAAAACTCTCTCGCCTCTGCTGCAGCTCCCCCTTATAACCCACCCCTACTTCTTGAATTATCTTGGCAGATCTCTGTTCTCCAACCTCCTGGAAAGGCGTCGCTTCAAAGTCAAGCACCACCCGAGAGATAAAGAATGAACAGGAACACTCCTGATCACGATATATCTCGTTCTGTTACCCGATATTGGGTGCAGGTGGTCGCCACCGCACATGGGCGGCACAATGTACGCCGAACCTCATTGTAATTGTCGCTGCTATATCAGCTTACACTAATCTCTGATTACTGCAGCGTGTAGGTTGTTATCGTGGAGCAAATACAATCCAAGCAGCACACAAGGAGGTCTTTTAGTACTGCCGCCACTGTATTGTATTTCACCGCTCTGCCAGACAGCCACGGTGCCAAGGAGTGGGTGGGAAGGGGGGTGTCCTAGCTCCGCTGCCACTGTATCATACTACACCGCCCAAATAAACAGTCGCGACTCGAAAGATTATGTAAATTTAATCACTAGTACTCATATTAAGTAATAATAACCTAGACAGCTAAAAATTCCAACAAAATGATATTTTCATGTACATATTTTCTGTGGTCGAATTGTAAACGTAGAAGACCCTGTTTACATACATGGTCTTCTTGTTTACCCTGGTTTTAATTTCTTTCTTCTGAAATTAATATTTTGGTATTTTAAAAGTATCAAAAAAAAATTATGTAGCGAAATTGTCTGAAATGTCCTGCGTGCCCTACTCTTCGCCTGAGGAAGCGACTTGTAAGGCGAAACGTCGCAAATTGCTGCGCCACGCATTATGTGTTGTCCCTTTTGTGTGTATGACTACAGTATCAAGCTCCAAGGTACTCTGTAAGTACTTGTGTATCCTAAATTTTAATATGTAATTGCTGCAAAATATTTGAATTCATATTTTAGTCACAGGCTGACAAATATTCACAAAAATATGCAATAGTAATATTTACTTTTAGAGACGTTAGCAAAAAAATATAATTACAAAAATATAACAAAGAAAAGTTCCTGCAAGGAATAATTTATATTAAATGCTCGTACTGCAACAATTACATGTGTTGCAGCATGCCCTCTGGTTATGTAACTTAACTGTACAAGCTCAAGAGTTTTACTGTTGTAATTATACAACAAAACCTACAGTTTTTTACTTAATTTTATAATCAATCATTTCTGACATAAAAAGTACGTATTGTTTAAATAGCCAAGAGTCAACTAAAATAATAACAATACATGATAAGTCTGTATTTAAAGTCCTTATGTTCCTAAAAATTTTTTAAATATAATGAGACCCCGACAGTTTATTGACAGGACTGAGTTCATATTTAATAGCCTAGAGTCATGTGCCATAGGAACAACGATAAAGTAAAATACACATGTTATCACAAACGTAGAAGTGTTAAAAATTAAATGGTGCCTCGAAAATAAATAACAACCTTGCATGCATGACGTAACTAGCAGCAAAGTGCAGGCGTAGAAAAAGATGACAAGCACATGCTTGCCCTCTTCTTCCAGTTTCACATGACCTGGCGGCTGAACAAGTATCTCGGAATTCAGTCTGCACAACATGACTACTGACAGTACGGAAAATAGACTGGAGATAGTACTATGCTGTCAGTCAAAATGCACCACTACACAGTGTGCTCCACTGAATAATTTCATCACTCCTAGTGCAGTGATGGGTAATGAGCTTGGAGGGTCCTAAATATGTTTTTAGAGTTATTTAAAACATTAAAAAAATAGAGCATCAATAAAATATATAAAATTTAATTAACATGCAGAGTTATTAAAATAAAATTATTATCACAGAAATATGTCATGTCTAAACTGACAAAAAAAACATTAGTAGCTAGTGATAACCAGTTTTTTCAGCACAGACCACAGCGAACTTTTACTGAAACAGGTTTTAACCCCTGTATGTTTCCTCTATGGACTTGCAAACACATTTTTAAACAGTTTCTATCACAACCGTGCCCTGTCAACTCAACAAGCAGTATTAGGTATGAAGTACAAGAGTGAGATAGTAGATGTTCACAATTTAGTTTTTTTGCATTTTAATTTCATACTGGTCAGTGGTAGCCATTTTTGCTGCGAAATTAAACAGCATGAAGAATAATTATGTTTGATAAACTAATGTATTAAGCACGAAGTAGTCAGAAACTTTCTATTTAATTAATTGCTGAAAGTTATGTCGCATAAGTGTTGCGTTCCCCGAATGTAAATACGTTTTGTGTACTGTGAGACACAGTTTTCTTGTATACTAGAAGATTGGATTTCAAAGTTTATATGTAAGTGCAGGCCAAAGCCACTATTTCCTGATTGTGTAAATAGTAAATACTGTACTATCTTACACAAGAAAAAAACTAAATAGAAAATACTGTACTATCTTACACCGGACAAATCTAGGTGTTGCCATGATTTAAATTAGGTTTTTACTATTTAAATAAGATGAGGAAATGCACAGTGACTTTGACTTGCATTTAAGCCTACATGTAAACAATGAAATAAAAAATTATTAATAATTTGCGAGTTTTTAATGTCAAAAATATTATCCCATGGTTATGTACAAATAAATGAATAATTATTTTTATGATGTAGCACCTTTACTATTTAACTAAATCACACAATCATGCAGTCGACTGCAGTTAACAACAATTGAAATGTTCAATCGATATACATATACATGTCATATTAATACAAGACGATGTGCTGTAATCGAGCAAAGAAAACTGATTGTATCAATAAGTTTCCGCCACTGCAGTGACAGCGTTGCTGTCGCTGTTCCAGTTTCGTACTATTCACTTGACCTTCTATACCCTATCACAATTTTCTTTGCTTTCCGTAGAAATTTATATGTACAATCACTATTTTGGTATTTTTGAATTTGGCGGACAGTCTCATATTTTTCACGAACCACAGGCTGGCTTGTGTTCCACTCATTTTCTAAACTTTGCAAGTTTATATAAGATAAAAAATTAGAATCATAAACAATGCTTGAAAAAATTAAGTAAAAAGTAATCAAATTAAAATTTAAATAAAACTTTGTGCATCTTCAACGACTGTTCAAAAAATGGAGTCAAGTATATGGCCAAATCCAAATAATGGAAGATGATACAATGTGTGGGTTAACAATTACACTGCACTTACAAAATCAATCAAATATTCGCTTAAACAACGCAATTGGTAGTTTGTAAGGATTTACAAACTACAGAAATCAGATTAACACAAAACACTGAATTCAAACATAACTAACAAACTAAAATAGTACGCACATCCACAAGTAATAAAGATGTCACCGCTCAAGTGAAGGCAGTGTAATTGACGCATTAATGTGCAACAAGTTTCCAGTCAAGTTTCCATTTAAAATCAAGACATACAGTAAACTACCAATCATCCAAGTTATTTAATCTTGGGCAATGCATGCATAATCGGGAAACGTAGATAATCTGCAAATAGCCCATTTGCCAATAAATTTTTTTAAAATTGAATTTGTTTATAATACACAAATCACCTATAGCACACTCTTTTCCCAAAATGAACAAAAATATATCTAGGGAGCACTGTACAAACATGAGAAAAAGTGATGATGAAATCCTGTTAATTCATTCATGAGCTATCTCATTAATCTATTGTTACGTGCAAGGGTTAGGATTCTAATGATCCAAAAAATTTGCAGTGTTAAACACACAAAATGCCGCATTGATAATCCACAAACTGTTTGATCGGTGCACGGATAACCAGGAGTTTATTGTAGTTGGGAATAGTGATTTTTATTCTTAAACAAATTTCCATTTTGAGATAAGCCGTGGTAATATCAGAGAAAAAAAAAAACACAACACACACACATTGCAACAAAGAAGATTAGACATTAGTTTTCTGAGCCCACTAATACTTTATTATTTATATTGTACTAAGCCTTAACCCCTTCAGTGTGAGATTTTTTTTACAATAATTGCAAAAAAGAATATTCAATGTTTTTAAACATATTAAACAATAAATATGTGTTTTAGGCAATAAAATTACATACTTATCACAAAAAAAAATAATAATATATATTTTTAACATTTTTTATTTATCTTTATATTGATTTACAATACGAGATATCTTGGAAAATATCTTAAGTGGTTAAGGTGCTTGTACAAAATGAACCAACTTGGATCTCCCAATGATTCTGAACAGTACACTCTTGTTAAAGACGAGTGGATGGCCTTAAATACAAGGGAAACTATAAGAACAATATGTGAGATAATGATACCAGGAAGCTGAAAAATTTTCAAATTCTGTCCATTAAAAAAAATATATATATATATACATACATACATACATATATATATATATATATATATATATATATATATATATATATATATATATATAATGGTATACATAAATATTAAGAGCCAAAACCCAGATTCTGATACTGTATTTATACTCATACAATAATAAAATTTACGTAATTTGTTTAAGGGAAGCGAAATTAATTTCATGTTTGGATACAGGTTACGAATTTATCTATTTATTTGGTGAACAAATCAGCTGAAAAGGTGATGGAGGTGGTATGCCACCAGTGAATGCTGTGTTGAAGGCTGCAGCCCACATGGTCACTGAATCCCTCTGTTCTACGGTTATTGCTTTCTAGATAAGTGTGCTGCTGTGAGCTTTGTTCTATAGAGCTTGTAGATACCACTCCACTGGAAGAAGATAGCGGAGTAGTCGTAATTTCGCTGATCCTACGGCGAAGTAGTGTAAAGAGAGAGTTAGTTGCTGTCTGGTATCCAATCCCTCGCTTTTCTATCTCATTTGTGATGAACAGGCCTAAGAGTGTGGACATTCTCTTCAGCAACGAGCCGGGCAATGATGTAGACGATTTTTCGAGAAGCTATCAAATGTGTTGCGAGCCAACCAGCAGGCTGGAGAAGCTTGAAGCAGTATTGATGACGTAGAAGGCAGAGTACAACCCTCAATAGAATTATTTTAATTAGATGTAAGGCTGTGTTTTATTTTAGATTGGTCACACACACTAACAATATGTTTATAATTAGTTTGTTATCTGAAGTATTACAGCAAAACTTGGCTGTAAAACTTTAACTAACGTTTACATGATGAGATTTTATTTGTTGCTGTGAGCAATTAATGAGGTAAATGGTTGTGAAGTATCTTGTTGTTGAGCCTCATTGCTTAGTCACACTGGTATTTGAAGCTTAACGGGCGGCTCTGAGAGCGTTGTTTGTTGAAATCGTCGCCTAGATAGGGTTGCAGGCGGCAGGACGGGGAGGGAGGGAGGTGTGGTCGGCTCGGGCGAATAGTGTGATGGCGCGCAAGCAGATAACTGTACGCTGTTGCCACACCAGCACGCGCAGAGAACGAAGCAATGACACCTGCAGCTGCAGTCTTTACGGACGGAACCTTACCCCACTTGCGGAGCTGCGCTTGAACTCAGCTGCAGAGCTTACGAAACCAATCGCTCACCCGCTTATTCCACAAAGTGTTTGCGAAGAATTCATGAAATATCAAACACTTGGCCTACAGATTATGGAGATTCTCTCAAAATTGTTAAATGTTTTACACATTCATTGATTTACCTGTAAAAAATTGTGACCTAAAGGCCTTTCTTATTATTTTACTCGAAAACCTGCTGAAAATGGTCCGCTAAAAATATGCTGATATCTCGAGTTACGACAACATTGTATACTTACCTCTTGAACCTGAATAAATATAAAAATTTAATATTCTATAAACGAAACTTTTCGGAGTGTAATATTCATGGACCTTAGATATGTTGCATAATATTTTAATACTGTTTCGTGAACAGATTACCAAGCCACAAATGAGCTTATTACTCTAAATGCACAAATGTAGCAAGGTACTCGCAAGTCATGCAGCATAGGTACCATGACAAAAACAGGTGGTAAGAACAAAAAAAAAAAAAAAAAAAAAAAAAAAAAAAAAAAAAAAAAAAAAA
>PNEQ01105928.1:0-23136 GCA_003012365.1 Medauroidea extradentata
ACGTACGTTTAGCTTACCAAAAGATAACTGGTTTTCGCTTGTACGTGGACCTGTTACCTTATATGACTGAGCCAATAATAATCCTGATGATGTAATACTTTATGCCTGTTATTGGGCGGCAGACAGCTACGTTCTGGCACGAAACTACAGCGTTTTCAAGGGTATGTTGGCACAAAACATTTTCGCGATATACCATCATTAGAGGCCCGGATATTTCGCGGGTTCAACGCCCAGCAGGCTAGACTCCACAGTCCTGTGTGCACTGTCCTCAGCTATATTTGTTCATTGGCTGCTGCTCCAGTGAGTGAGCATTTGAACATTTGACGATGTAGCGCAGGAGTCCGTGAGCGTTTTTACGCATGTCCGCTATTGGTTCAGAGTCCGCAAGGTCACGTTTATTAAACAATGACCCGATCGAAATAGTTTCCAACATGTACATGACTTAGAAATCCAACCTCTCCTCAGTTGAATCCGCGAAATTTCCGGGGCTCTAACCATCATCTCTAATAATTGGCGTTCAACCTGACCTGGAATGTATCTGCGAAATTTACGTACCTCTAATAATATGAAGCAGATTGTGCATTGCATAGTACACAGTATGACTGACATAGCTTTTTGGGAGGGCAATATATTACATACAATTATAACATTGTAAGGACCTGAAAAATGCGCGTTTTCTTTTTGGCTCAAGCTAGGATTCAAACACATGTAAGTTCGTGTCACTTCCGCAGTAGGACCTTAACTTTAATTCGACGTGTTCTGAAGGGTGCTGATCTTATAACAAAAAAGCAGCAATGCAATGCAGGTCCGGTCACATGGTATCACTGTGTTAAGGCTCTGTCACACTGTCAAACTTTTCCTTCCAATCACTTCAAATAAAGTTCGTCAAATATTGTTGGACGGTAGTGACGTCACAAAAAACGTCACTATTGCGGCTATATTTGTTGGGGGAAGTTTGGTGAATTTCGCTTTCATCCAATATTTGCGAATTGGACGTGTTGAAAAATTTCTTGGACATTGGATGACTCAGCCGATCACAATCACGCCCTTTGTAAACTGAAATATCATAACCATACGTGCACCACATTGAGTTGGATCGAAAATATTACTGTAGTTTTAGGTAAATAAAAAGCAATCCAATGTAATTTAAATTACTCGACGAGTTGGATGTTTGCTTTTAAAATATGATACTAATATTTGAAATGAAGGGCTATTCAGTACGTGCATTTGTGATTAAAATACATAAATCTACAAATAAAAAATAATACAGTATTATTCGAAATAGCACAGAAAAATTTGAGTTATTGTTCTTTCGTGAAGTTTTCCTGCTAATCAATTTATTTTGCATAATCAACATACTGAAAATTCTTAAACTGAAATAATGTGTACCAAAATTTTACATTTATTCTGTAACATAACCAAACATATAGGTTATTAGCTCCAACCAAATTTGACAGTGCGACAAGTCTTCAAACATATTTGATAGTAACCGGCAACCTTTATTTGACAGAAAAATTTGATGACTACATTTCGTTCAATATTCGTCTTCAAACTTTGTTGTAAAATATGGTTGAAGACAAAAATTTGACAGTGTGACAGAGGGTTACGAGCAACCAATGGAAGCCGCTGTCTGTTTCATTACATGTGTATTCCTCGAGGCTATAGTTTGCACGTTTGGTCTCTATGTACGTTAACATACATTTTGTAATGTATTACACAACATATAATGCGTAAATAACAGGTCCATCTAATATGTAATAAACATGAAATAATTCTGTTAATTTTCCAGTAGATTTTCAAAATTACATAAATATTATGTTTTCGTAAATATGTACATAAAATACTGTAAACTCATTTGACAATGTATGTGTTGATCCGCTAATAATTTTTCACTTAACATGTAGTTGTTAATGAAATTGTATAAATTGCATTTACAGTTTACGTTCCCGTTATTGACGTACATCATAATTTGAACAAATCTTATGTTCTCACTTTACCTTCTCTGATCACCTGCTAAAGTAGTCATTGACATAGTCTATGTCATTTTCTTGCCATAATAATCATCAGAAGTTCTTACTCTCCTAAACAAAACATTCTTACTACACACCTTCTCATCTATGTAAATTACACTAATTCCTTCTTTAGTTTGTTAGATTAACTTGTAACACTAAATAATTATAAATCTTTTTCTGTTTTCTAACATTGATTTCATACGAAAATTTAAAATTCGAAAATGTTGCGTATAACTTCTGCTGATTTTACGAAAGTAATTTTTGTAATCATAAAAGGAAGCAGATATCGAAAAACTGTGACATTAATTTTGTTGAAAACAGTGTATACTATGTTAATTAATTTTCTCAAGACAAAATACACAATGGTTTCAAGTTAATTATGAAATTCAGAAAATACCCATCGATGAAATAATTAGCCAATTCTAAACCACTTTTGTCCCGAAAATATTTTACTACACAGAAAAAAAAAACAATTTATAACATAACTGTGCAACAGTTTTTCGATATCTGCTCTCGTTTATGATTTTAAAAATTACTATCGTGAAAATAGTACACATGATTAATCATAGCCTTGATTAAAACTATTGTTTTCAAATGCAAACAATACTTAAATTTAACTGCATTACATAAATCAGTAAACCATACACTGATGTGTTAACGGAAAGATTTTTACACACAGAATTGAAATTTGTTGTTTAAAAAAAAGTGCAAAAAATCCCGACAAAGTAATTTAGTTACAGTATTCGTTGCTGTAAAAAAAAAGCTATTCATTTTTTTGCAGAAACAACACACATAACATTTTTTCTGAACATATTTAAGGTAGTAATGTTTTGGATATCTACTCAAAATACCTTTCTGTAGAAACAATAGAAGCCATTTTTCAATATACTGCATTTCATTTTTAACAGTAAAGCTGAAGTATAGATACTTACATATCGAAATAATTACATTAATGTATTAAGGAATGAATTAAAATATATCCGCCAGTAACAGCTAATTTGCGTATACTCATAAATCAGTAGGAAACTACTGAACTGACAGGATAATACGCTATTTAACAGCTTATAACTGAAATACGGCGAACATTAGCCCCAGATTATTAGCAGCAGTATACTTGTGACCTAGAACAACTTTCGACGATCGTATTTTAATGCACTGCCCCATAAACACGGCAATTTGCGTGCTTTTAACGATTTCCTCGTCTTGGATTACAGGTCGTGTAAACAGTTTTCAACTGATTCACCTTCACACGAGTCGCTCTGGAGAATTATGTATGACGTACGAGGCTGGATTGCGTCGTTAGATAATTTCCTCCTGCACTGCACAATCCATGGTTTCAAACTAAAATCTCATGAGGAGGGTACCTGATGGCTAGGGCACAGAACATCTACGAATACAGACGTGAAATACCCAGTAGGAGGGCAAACTCAAGTCATACACTCCAGCAAAATAACTTCGCTGGCCAGCAACATGGCGGAAATGTCTATCGCCAATCAGCATACGGCTGCTGTCCTGCTAGACGGCAGCCAGGCCAATGTCACATACTAAATAGTAATACAGACGCGAAATGACGCGGTGACTCATTTGATACGGGCGAATTTCCCTGCGCATTGGCTGCCCGAGGTTGTTGATACCAGCCCCGTGTTTGCTTGGCTCCTGCATGTTACTGCAGGTTTCCTATTGGCTTGGGTTCCGACTAGCAAGGCAGCCACCTTACACTGACTGGCGGTAGGCGTCTCCGCCATGTAGCTGGACAGGGAAGGCTTTTTGTTGGCGTGAGTGACTGAGTTCGCTGTCCTACTGGCTATTTCTCTTCTGTATTCCTAAATATTCTGTGCCAATATGAAACTTGTAACGTACACGAGTCAAATAGACACAAGGCTATTATCAACTTCCTCGGGCGACCAATGATCGGAGAAGTTCACTCGTATCAAACGAGCCACCACGTCATTTCGCGTCTGTATTACTATTCAGTCTGTGGCCAGGGTATCACACCCTGTCTGACACAAACGTAGCTGTCTGCAGACCAATAACACGCATCAAATATTACAACAGCGGGGTTATTATTTACTCAAGTCAAATAGGGCAACAGCTTCGAGTGTACAAGCGAAAGCCAGTAATCTTCTGGTAAGTTGAACGTACATTGAAACCTAGCAAACAGTCCAGTTTCCCCGCTATCAACCTTCACCTCTAATTTATGTTGTTATTTCTTGTCACCTGTGTATATATATATATATATATATATATATATATATATATATATATATATATGCACATATATACATGTATATTTAATTTATTTACATACATACAAACTACATTTAATTTTGGTTTCCTTCTTCCTTGTTTTGTTTTTCCTAGCCTTATTTTCTAGGACGACATAGTGCTATAATGACATATGTCCACGATTCTGCTCAAAAGAGTGTTTCAAATAAAAAAAATATGTCTTCGACGTCGACAGTGTGTAGGCAGAACACCTACGACAGACAGGCCGAGCAGCTGAGGGAGAGGTTGACAGACAACTTAACCCTGCACACGCCGAGTCACTATATTGGCATGTAACGGTAAACTATCCCCCACACCCCGCCTCCTCCTCATCATGGCGAGAGTGTCCGGCTGTGGCAGGAAACCACAGGTGGCAGCGGTGAACGCGCACCTGGGCGTCGACGCCCTCGTCAACGCTGAAGGTCGCCCCGCAGCTTCGTAGCAGAATATTTAAGAATACAGAAGTGAAATAGCCGGTATTACGTGAAACTCAGTTACATACGCCAGCAAGATGGTTTTGCTGGCCAGAAACATGGTGTATACGCCTACAGCTAATCATTGTAAGGGGACTGCCTTGCCAGCCGGAAGTCGGACCAATAGGAAGCATGCCATAACTTGCAGGAGCCAAGCATATACTGTGCTCGGGCAGCCAATAAACGGCTAAGTCCGCCCATATGAAATTAGTGAATGAGAGAGAGATTTTGGTCAGCGCTTAACATCGAAGTCATCAGCGCTGGTGAGAGGTGACATGAGGTGAGTACGCAGCGGCGGCGGAATGAAAAGGGTGGAGGGAACCAGAGATCCCCGAGAAAACCCACCGACCAACGGCATCGTCCGGCACGATTCCCACATGCGAAAATCCGGGGACCAACCCCGCCGGGAATCGAAACCGGATTGCCTTGGTGGGAGGCGAGAACCCTTGACCACCGCTGCACCCCAAATGAAATGAGCCACCACAATATTTCACGTTGGTATCACAGACTAATTAGTATCATAAACATGACATGTCGTGGCGGCATATCTCGTACTGACGAACTTCACCTCTTATTGGTTGCCTGAGGCTGTTGACATCAAGTCGTCTGGGCAACAAACAGCTGTATGTGTAGAATAATCCGCAGGTCCACTGACCTGTAGGCTAGTCGCCAAGAATACTTTTTTTTTTTTTTTTTCATGTAGACACCCACTGCCTATTATCTGCTCGATTACACAGTGATACCTAGGGATTGAAAAATTTTGCGAATTAAAATACCAGTAGGCTAGAATCCTTTGTACTCATGTTCAAGCCCCGACTATTTGTCCTCTAGCTGCTACTCAGTGTAACAGCAAACAATGAACGAGTATGCATAGTACAATGGATTCTAGCCTACAGGTCATTGAATTTGCGAAATTTTCTAGTCCCTTGTGATACCGCACTATTGGGACTTCATTTAACTGTCTCTTTAGTACGGATCTAAATATTCCGCGTTTTGTTTTAGGTTCAGGCAAGAATTCATACAACTTTTTGATAGTGTAACTTTCGTAACAGGCCCTTGACTCACTTGTCACCTTCTGGAGGATACTGAGCCATAATATAGAAGCAACTAAATGCAGACACATTCATTGTATCATGGAGCAGCCAATGAGCAGTTACTGTATGCGTGAGTAAACATATATTCTTGGATGATATCATGAAGGTCAGTGAACCCACGAATATTTCCTGTCTGCTGTTTAGTATTGACTCTCCAGGCGGCGTCCAATAAGTAGAGCCCGGAACATTTTGCGGATTCAATGACATGTAGGCTAGAATCCATTGTACTATGCATACTCAAGCCCTGACTATTCGTTCATTGTCTGCTGTTCCACAGAGTAGCAGCTAGTTGACAAATGACCGAGGCCTGAGTATGTATAGGACAGCTGATTCTAACATGCATGTCATTCAATACGCGAAATTTTCCGGGCTCTACCAATAAGTCGAAGACCAACGACGAAAGTGACACTAACTTACTGGTGTTTGAATATTAATTAGCCTGTGTTGAAATTAAAAAAAAAAAAAAGTATTTTCCAGTTCCGTGTGTATGTGATCTTTGAAAGACTTCTGCGACGGAGGGAGTACGACAAACTAAATGGCTCTGTAGTATTAATGTCATTACTCTGATGTTGCTGGATCGCAGATAACCCACAGTAACATACAATAACCAAGCGAGCGGAAATGAGCTACAGGAAAAAAATTTAACAAAAAATAACACCGATATAAAAAAATGAACACAGGTATCGTATAAATCAAATATAAATGCCTTAAGAGGGCGTGGTACATAATTCAAAGCTAAAATCATTAATCTATAACTGTAGGTTTCTTGAAGCCAATTTGCGATAATTAAATAGTAGTAATCCTAGACTATAGTTTTAGCCAACGTTTTAAACAAAATTGTTTCCAGTGTTACGAACTTTTGACGCCGGAACCTCGTGCATTTAACTGCGGCGCAAGAGATCACGCGTAACGAATTTGTAATTATCGATAAATATTTACTCATAAAGTTGGAAAATACCATTATATAGGATTGTCATTGAGTATTTTATTCATATTGACTTCGAAAAAAGTGTAGAAGTCAATTGATGTTTTCAGCGTTTATTTATCTACTACACACTCTTAAGGTAATTCTAAGGATCAGGAAACCACAATGGAATTCAATTAGAGAAAATTTATACAAAACAAGCGCATCGAAAATTTATACATCGAACACAACTGTCAACGACGTCTGCCCTCATGTGTCTGTCCGCATTCGGGTCGTTCACTCAAGTTACTCGCCTCCATTCCCCGCCGTATACAACCACCGCTTTGCTCCGTGCTATTCAATGCCACGCGGTTGACGTTTTGTGTCGATTAAGAAATGCTTACTTGCAGTCAACATTAAATTTCATAAAATTAGATACATACTTACGTTAATTCGTTACACGTTTGTTAACCTGGATTGGCACGGACTCCAAAAATAACAATAATTGTATTGTAGTACAACTGACCCTAATAAATTGATTGTATTCTTAAGAGTCTAAAAATATCTTCTTTTTTTTTTACTCTTTGGTGCATTTATTTTGCAGAGTATATTATTTTAAGTCGGTGTTATTTCATGTTGAAAATTGTTTATTTCTTAAATTTTTAAAGAGTTATGGCGCGCCTGCCTTCCACATTCGTGTGTTTGTTGTTAAGAAGTTTCGTTGTTTCTTCGCAGCCCAAGTCAGGCCAGAACGTTCTTGACCATAGTTAGATATCTACCTAGTCTTGAACTGTCATAAGCCTACCAATATCTCAATCAATCAACTATTAACATGTTATACATTTACATTAGAAATATACAAAAAATAATGCAGTATTTTTCTTCCTTACATTTCAAAAGTTTGGATCTTATTTCAGGTTATCACAGAGAGGGACAAGTTACAAATTCTGCAAAACCCATGGACACCAGACATTCCCTACTCATTTCCTAGAAGTGGAAAACGCAACCTCAAGTTCTAGCACAACTGGTTAAACAGATGGAAATGGTTGCTGTACTCCAAATTTGCCGATGGTGCATACTGTAAGTATTGTGCTTTATTCTGCTGTTGGAGTGGGGTAGGAAGGGGATACCAAGCTTTAGGGGTACTAGTACAGAAGCCATTTAGACGTTGGAAAGATGCTGTGCGACAGTTCAGTTTGCATGAAAGTACAGAACACTACAAATAGTGTGTATTGAAAGCAGAAGACTTGCTTTCAGTTGCTAAAGGAAAGCAAAAACGGGTTGATTTGTTACAACATTCTGTCTTGGAAAACCAAATTTAAGAAAACAGAAAAGCTGTGTTGCATATCATAAGTACTGTTCTATTTTGTGGGCGACAGGGAATAGTATTACGAAGGCATACGGACTTCGGTCCGCTGACACTTTCAGATGACACTGTATGCAATGATATAAAATTTTCGCGCTCTTCTGCGAGTAGAAGGTGGGGACGCATACATCAAAACTCACCTAAAAAAAAGGCCGAGAAATGCCTTCTACTTGTTCCCACATTTCAAAATGAAGTTGTAATAAGTGCTTGTAATGATTTAGTTTTGGGGAAATTAGTAGCCATGGTTAATTTAGCAGAGTGCCACCGTTTTAGCCGATGAGACTACAAATATATTCACGACTGAACAGTTCAGCATAGGAGAACGGTATATTTTTGAAAACAAAATCAGGGAAGCTTTCCTTCAGTTTGTGGTAGTAAGCGATGTTACTGGAAAAACCTAGCCAATGTCTTACTTAGTTCTCTGGAAAAATTTGGAGTAAAAGTACAGTATCTGAGGGGCCAGGGATATGATGGGGCTTCTGCAATGAGCAGAAAATTTAATGGAGTACAGGCATATGTACGTGAGAAGCATCCACGTGCTTTATACGTCCACTGTGCTGCTCACAGTCATAGTTTGGCTCTTACTTCATCATGTACAGTAACTCCTGTAAGGAATGTCCTAGGTATAGCTACAAAGATTTGTACTTTATTTAACACTGCCAAGCGTTGTTGTGTGCTTGAGCAGTCCATACACAAACTTTGTCCCCAGTCCAAAGCTACAAGACTAAAACAGTTGTGTCCAACCCGATGGGTTGAGACTTTGAGAGGCACGATGCTATAATTTTACTAGTGGAAGTGTAGGTTGCTGTTCATGATGCTCTTGGAGAAATCACAAACTGTACTGACACGAACACATCTTCAATGGTATTACAACTTCGCTGTGCTATTGAGCAACCAACATTTTTAGTTTGTTTGCAAGTTCTTGCAACAGTTTTTTCCATCAGTCTTCCTTTATGCCGCTTTCTTCAATCAAAGGATACAGACCTGTCTGCTGCAGTGTCTTTTGTAGATGACGAATTACAGTCTTTACGAGGAAAATCAAAAACTCGGTTTAAAAATATGTACAATTCAGCAACCGAAATGGCTGAGAAACTTGGTATGGAAATGTACGTACCTCGCATAACTAGTCGTCAGACACACAGATGCAATGTTGAAGTAAAATCGTCGAAAGAATATTTTATAATTAGTGTTTTTCGCCCCTTTTTGGACTTCATCTGTAACGAAATGAACCAGCGGTTTTCAACACACAAAGAAATACTGAGCAGTTTTGCATGTTTATTACCAGATGGAAAGTCAAGTTCTCCAACAGATCAACATCTGAGCAGCATGAAAATGTTGACTACATTTTATGAAGAGGACTTGCAGAAAAGTTCGTCCACAACAACTACTGGCGAATTGAAGCTTTGGTACCGTCACATAGCGCAACTTTCAGAAAAGCCTAAAAATGCAATTGATTACTATTTGGAATGTAAACAAGCCATTTTGCCAACAATCAATCGTCTCTTGAAGATACTAGCTACATTGCATGTTTCAACAAGCACACGTGAGCGGTCATTCTCTACATTGCGACGCATAAAAAGCTATCTTCGGAACACAACAGGGGAAGAAAGACTAAATGGCTTGGCACTTCTTAATGTCCACAGGGAAATTCAAGTAGCGTATCACCAGCCGAAATATTAAATATTTTGGTACAGTCTAATAGGTATATGAATTACAAACTGAACTGAAAAAAAAAAAAGCTATTTAAAAAGTTGTGGAAAACTTATTATTATGTTTCAAAATCGAGAGACTCTAAAGTATATAAACTATTAAGACCCCTCGTAGTTTAATTATTTGCAACAGCAAAATAATCATTGTAGCGATTGAAATAACCGAAACCTTAAAGAGTACATTTATATAGATTTAAATGTGCATATTCTAAGAGTTATTGTTTACCTTTGTTTACTTTAAGATAATTGAGATTTTATGTGAATTTTTGAAATCATAGAAACACTGTGCTTTGTCCTCATTCATTACCCTTTAGATTTAAGCAAATTTTATGTTTTGTAAAGACTGAAAACAACATATTTCTGAATTTTTATGACACATTATCAACAACTTTTACTGTTGTTTAAATAGTTTGAAATGTTTTTTTATTAGTTTTTTTTTTTGTATTGTCAAGCGTGTTTTTTCCAATAATTTAATTTTGTATATATTTTGTATGATTATTATTTGTGCTACATTTCCACTAGCACAGTTATTTTGAACTAAGTTATTTCTCATGTTTTAATTCCGTTTTGTAATGTTATGCATTGAAAATAATTGTGTAAATTTTCAGCCTTTGTCTATGCTTGTCAGCTACGGTTGTGGACAATGTGCACAATATATTTGTGAAAAAAAAAAATATATTTTTTTTTAACATTTTGAGTGGGCAAGGCTCTAGGTTTTACTAACTTCTTCACTGAAATAAATTTCATATTAATAAAATATATTTGAACGAGAATGATACTGATTTTAATGTTACAAAAACTGCTACAGTAGCACTATTTTGCATCTTGAAATCCAAATTTCACTCACCCCATTTAGTGTTTTCAAAATTCCAACTACAGAATTTTGTATTTTCACTGCACACATACACACACATGCGTGTTTAGCTGTATTAAATTTACTATGTGTTAATCTAAAACAACTGTTAAATTAAACACGTACTTCCTTTTTGAATCTAAAATTATTCGTTGTAGACTTAAATGACATCAATAAAACTTGTTACTTTATCAACCACACTATCATCCAAAAACGTAACCTTAATTGGTATTATTTCATACTTTTCACACGATTATTTTTGTTAATAGCTTCACACGTATATATGTAATGTAATCTTTCAATTCAAATTTCTCCCACTTGCAGATTTCCGAATGATTTGAAAATTTGCACATCTATTACGAATCGATGAGAATATAAATAATTACATAACTATGACATGGCATTCTCACCCATTGAAAAATGCCATCTGGTGGCGACGGAGAAAAATGGTTTCAAAATCTTTAAACGATAAAATTTGGAAAAAAAAATAAAAAATAAAAAATAAAAAAAATTATTTTATAATGAATGTACCTTTACGAATATAAAGTTGGCGATAAACCATTTAAGACGAATAATATCAAGCAACACTGTTTTTTTGTAAACAAACATTTTGCTATATGGTCGCGTTTTCAAAGCATGTCACAGACCAAAACAAAATAAATGATTGTTGTTCATAATGACGTATATCTGGCAGCAGAGTGTTCTTCAAGAAAGGGTACTGTGTGGTTTCACAAGCGGTGTGTATGGCTCGCTGCTAATCAGCTCTGTCACACTACGACCTCAACCCACATGCTTACCCAGCTGTGACCATCTCACAGCCCGCTGACACGCTAGAACTGATCTATCCTCTGCTTCTTGCTTAGCACCGTCCCTCTCCTACAACAGTCTTAAGTGGGCAGTTCACACAAATATTCAGTCGTTTTAATGATTTTTATATTTATACAACATATGCTTTGTTTTCTAGGAATACATTGCGAGGAATACATTGCGACTATTTTTTACTGCAGTAAAAATATTTTAGCCTTCATAGTTTGGGAACAGCAAAGCCTAAACTTGCAGAAAACCAACAGACTTAACTAAATTAAATAATTCACACTGAAGAACAGTATCATAGGCTAGGTCATTCAGGATAAAGTGGGCACCAGAAATTTAACATTTGAAAAATATCACTAGCCTTTATTGGATATAATTCAACACAAACAATAGTTGCCTTACTGCTTGTATAGTTGCCAGCAAAACTACGCAATATAGTTCCGTGTATTTTCCCATTTAACGGCGCGGCTACCGCAATTTTCATATCCATTCTTTTATTTTTTATTTGTACCAGATATTTGTTTTCTTATTTTAGACACAAAATGTGACTAAATTTGGCTCTTATGAAATTTTTATTTTATCTCTCGTAGTTTTCGCGTAATGGCTTGTTAAAGTCATATTTTGCATGTTTCCGTTTTAAGGACTACAATAAAATCAACTGATATACCAAACAAAAAAAAAAAAACACAGTGGATAGAGACATTGCAGGCTACAATGTCATGCTCATAAAAGTAAAGAATAAAAATTATTTGAATTAAAAAAAAAAAATGCTGAAACTGAAAATAAAAATTTAAAAATCAACACAGTAGGGGCTGTGGTAGATGGGTTAGACCTCTCGCCTCTCACCCACGCGATCCGGATTCTATTCCTGGTGTGGTCAGTCCCCGTATTTTCGCACGTGGGACTCGTGTCGGACCGTGCCGCTGGTCGGCGGGTTTTCTCGGGTATCTCCCTTTTTTCCCCTACTTCCTCATTCCGCCCTTATTCCCCCCTCATCAGCGCTAAAGATCTAGATGCATCACTTCACATTGCACCACCGTGAAACACATGACCACTAGTTGTTGGCACACGTAACATCCAACTAAAGCCGTTAAGCACGAGGTATTAGATGTAAACTGGCCCTCCACAATAAAGACCACATTTTAAGACCCTTCCATAGACTTGTCGCTGTAATGTGACAACGTTTGAAAACCGTCTCGTAAAGAAGAATAATTTAAAAATAACTTTATTGCAGCCCCATACGTCAATTTTTGAGAACAGTACTGCAATTATTACTTAGGATGATATGTTTATACAAGAAAGTGGCAGAAAGATAGGCTACACATTCGCTGAAAAGAGGAAAGAATAACTTACTATACAGTAAGGTTTTTTTTTTTTCATTAACGAAACTTTGTAACAGTTTTTCGACGTCTGGTCTCGTTTAGGAATAAAAGAACAATTATCACGAAAGCAGTATAAATGTCGGATCATGGTTTTCGTTTGCATATTCCACCGCGGCGGCTAATTACTGGAAGGACGCTGCCGTCACAGCGATCGTTTGGTAACTCTCTACGGGACGGGGTCATTGGAAACTAAAGCCAAGATGTTCCTGCGACTACACCAAGGTCAACAGACAAGTTCATGACCTTCCACCTTACCTGCTGGCTTCTGGCAAGTCAGTCAGAGCAACCTTCGGGAGTTTTCAAACCATCCAACCTTCTCCGAAGTAGTTAATGGACACGGAAAGGTAAGATGTGCGCAACGACTGGAATACACAATCGTCGATAAACTCTGAACTACTTATCGTAATTCGATGATAATTTGTTGTCGAGCGGACATTGATTTATATAGCTGTAGGCGGCAGTAGGCTATGCTTTCGAATAAAAAATTATAATCGGTATTTTAGAACAATATTGACTCGAAAGCACGAAATCCATAAAATGGAAAACTTGAAAACTATGAAAACCGAGTTTCAAAAATACTAGCGTTTTGATTTTAAAATAATTTTAACATCCGTGAATCTCTACGCGAGAAGTTTTCGTATAGTAAAATTATTTTAAATTCAAAACGCGAGTATTTTTAAAATTCGGTTATAATAGAGACCTGGATATTATCGTGTTAAAAATGGTAAAAATAACAGTTTCCCTTTTCTTATACAGATTTTGTGGTTTCAAGGCCTAATATTTCTACAGCCCGGTTTTAATTTATTACTCGAAAGCAAAGTATACTACTGACTAGCGCTGTATAAAAAGACGTACCCTAATAAAATATCTACTTGACAAAAAGTCCCATCGAATTATGATTAGTAGTTCATATTTTATCGACGTTTGAATATTCGAGACGTTCGCTCGACATCGAGCCTTTCCATACCCCTTAATGAACACACACTTTCTCCGATCATTCTGGATCTAGTTAAGATTAATTCTATTACAGATTAGGCTGTGACGGAGCCAATATTGTATTCTGCGGGGAGGAGAATTTTCAAAATAATACACAAATTAACTTAACAGGAAAAATTAGATTTATCACACAGTTTCGATTATTTGTTTTTACTTCATTAAATTACTCAGTATTCGATGCAAAAATATTTCTGCACAAGTTTGTTTCAGTGCCTTACATGCACATCGGCAGCTCTACTTCACAGCCGTTGAAAGGATATTATATATATATATATATATATATATATATATATATATATATATATATATATATATATATTAACTCTCACGTGTCTTAACGTTTTACTGCAAATCGCAGACGTGTGGTAACACAGTAAACTTATTTTGATTTGTACGGTCAAACATGAAACGTCTTTCCACAGCGACACTTTGCAAATAACAAAGAAGCAAAACTGCATTTGTGCTATTGGGCATTGAAACAAGTTCGTGATAGAGATTTTTTTTCGTGAAAATCGGGGAGGGGGGATCCCTTATAATCATACGACGGTTATGTGACATCCCGCTGTAGGTGTTTACAGACGAATCGCAGATGTTCAGTCGTAGAGCAGCAGAATCATCATTGGCCCAGTCAAATTGGGACTCAACAGTTACGAAACAAGAAGAGTAAAAAATTAATACATTACATTGAAGCCCGAAATTTCGGGAATTCATTTAAGAAGACGTTGGCCTACAAACTCCTGCACACGCTAATTACTTTCACGATTGGATCACTGTTACTGATACTGAAACGTTTCCTTGAGGGCTGTGAATGGATGACTTGAAGTACACGCCCCCTGACGTCACCGCAGGGGAAAAGTACTGTGGGAAGCAAAGCTTGTTTACAAACATGCTGATTTGTTAGTTGGTAATTGCTGAAAGCAAAAATGCTGTGCATTCATAGATTTGCACGCAAGGGTAAGAAATATTAGTTTCAATTTCATGGTTAAGATACGCAAATACATAATATGAATGTTTACCTGAAAAAACGGCAAATTCCAAACAAATAATCAATTTTCTTGATCCGGGACATGTGAAGCCAAACAGCTAAATGAAGGTTATGTTCGGCTGCGGTATCCGTGGAGATAGGAATTGTATCCCACACCTGACTGAAGCTCCGCCTCTTTTCAAGTCGGCCGCGCTACCTTGTCACATGTACAACTGTCCACACACTGGAGCAGCAGCCAATGTACAAGTATCTGAGGACATGGTGTATACAGGACTGTGCAATCTAGCTGGCTGGTCGTTGAACCCGCGATATTTCTGGGTATTTTGTAATTGGGTGACCTGAATTCCAAACCATGCTAACTACAAACTGTAAGAAATATCAATTAAAATGTCACATATCTTTCGTGTGCATTTATATCTATCTTGAATTGGTTACTAACCAAAACAAAATAATTTGACTGCGATGCACACAATGAGGACGTTCTTTTTTTTTTTTTTTTTTTTGTGTTAGCTAATTCTTAGATTTTGGAATTAGCGTGGCTTGGAATTCAAGTCCTAAATTTTTATAGTATAATTTACTTTGAATGAAGTGATATTCGAGTAGCTATAATTAATTGATATGACGAAATGTAACCAATCATAATTTAATCGCGGCTTCTTCGCCTCTACACTGAAAATTATGACAGATGGCGACGTTATAAAAGCAGCAACATGAGAGAAAAACCAGTTCTTTTTTTTTTATCGATAATCGGGCCATCATGTCAATGAAGACATCGACTACTACATCACAAGAACAGAGACAACTGAGTGGGAAGACTTAACTAGAGTTTTCAGTCGATTACTACTGCGCTATAGGCTGCGTTTGTGTGAGCGAGGCATAAAATCGATGGAGTGGTAAGGGTGCTGCTGACCGGCTTACGTAATGCATTATCGCCTCTCCGGTAGGCTATTCAGCTGGAGTTTAGTGCTTTTTATGGGGCTGTAAACGGTAACCTGATAATTTTATTTGATGATAGCATAGTTCGATGTATAATTCTCGTGTCTAGTTGTGTGTATCTCGAATCCGGTTGTTATTTTACCACATAAGACAGTACGGAAAAGCCATTTTTGGCCATTTTGAGGGGCCCGAACTTGTTTCTAATTAACATGCCGAATTTTTTGAAACTGTAGCGACATCGTTTGAAGTGTGTGTTATTTTCGTAGCTGTACAAATAAAATGCACGTTAAATTGTTTCGTCAAAAACAGAATACTCGTAACTCGCTGCAGCGCGTTTGAAGTCATGGTAAAGGGGAGGGGGGCCTTGAGTTCAGTCTTTTATAACTGTAAATTTTGACAAACAGCACAGAAAATTGTACATTTAGTAACTTGTAATCATTTAAAATAAATATATTACACTTTGTTGGTTTATTTTAAACATTTGTACCGTACCAAATGAAATCTATTCAGTGCCAATTTTACAATTGCGTTCTTAAAAGGACGAACTTGCCATGCGATACCTATAGCTGATCTCAATAATATTTCTGGCCATCTGGTTTTACAAAACAGTGAGTGAATCGACCTGTGTGGTCGGATGATGTATAACGACGAATCACAAATATTAAGGGCGTCGCCTATCCGCGCGTGAGAGGATCAAAAGCGACGAAACAGTAAGGGCGACCTCGAATCGCGCACCAAATGCCACGTCGCCTCAACGAGTCAAGCGCTGAACTATCGTGCAATGTTCCCGCCGAACAGTTTTTAGACATTAAGCGGTGAACATATAATTTTATTGGTGCTAAGTTCAGTACAGGTCGCAATCTGAGTTTCACATACATACGGTTAGTACATTTTGAAGTACGGCAGTCTGAAATGGCCATTTTTAGCCATGTTGGAGGACATAGAAAGAGTGTTTTTAATGAGCGTGGCGTCTTAACAATGAGGTTCCGGCCTTGTCTGAAGTTTGTTTTATTTTCGTACGTTGGCACAATGGGCACACGTGGAATATTTTCGTAGAAAAATCCTGTTTACGAGTATACTGCAACGCATTTGAAGCGTGGGGCAGGCGGCCGCCTTAAGGGCACGGTCTACATAAGTACGCATCGTCATATTTTTACTTTTGTAGTTGTACAAAACAATTTTTTTTAATATTTCAGACTTTTATTGTGTCTAAATTTTGCTCTAATTAATTTATTTATGTCCCATAGTTTTTGCGTAACGGCTCGGGAGTGAGATATTTAGGTCAGCGCTTAACATCGAGGTCTTAAGCGCTGATGAGGGTGACATGAGGTGAGTATGGATCAGCGCCGGAATGAAAGAGGGGGTTGGGGAAATCCCCGAGAAAACCCGCCGACCAGCGGCATCGTGCGGCACGATTCCCACATGCGAATATATACAAACAATATATAATTATTTTTTGTATTTTTAAAAATTTGTTGAATTTTTCCAATTTTAATTTAAAATTTTTGTATTTTTATTTAATTATAAAAATATTTTATTTATTTTCATTATTATTTTATGTGTCAACTTCTAGCCTGCAACATTGTTATTTACGGTGAATTTTTTCCAGTTTGTTATGTCAGTTGGTTTTAGTGTCGTACATACGTTACTACACAAAAGCTGTTAGAGATAAAAAAAAAGAATTTCACAAGAGTAAAATTTAGCCACAATTTGCGTCTAAAATAAGAAAATTTCTAGTACAAACATATAAATAAAATGAGGACGAAGACTATTGCTGTAGACCGTGCCGTTAAGTAGCGGCGTACCAGAGTCATCATTGGCCCAGCCAGATGGAAATCTGCGAATAACAACAGAAGGACGTCACGAATATTTGTTTGTGGGAAACATGGCGGACGTTGTCGTTGACCGGTGACATAGCCGTCATTAGTAGAAGGCCGCGGCCTTACATCTGAAAACCCTGCACACAAGGGTGCTTTTAACACTTCTTTTAACTCTTCAAAGGCGATGGCTGTACCCGATTCGTTACACTGCCCTACATACCGGCGAATCAGGAGCGTCATTTCAAGTTTTTCTTGGGGGGGGGGGCAAGATTTTTTTTAGCGACAGTGACCTTGTTACATCTGTTTTATTAATTAAGCATGTATATATTAGAAACTTTAATAATAAAACTTCAGTTTTATGTGCTTAAGTTAGCATAACAAAACACAAAAGAAATATATTTTATACACTTAAAATTATAAATCCAGGAGAGGGGGCATTTGCACCCTCCCTCTTACTTGAACCCCCAAATGACGCCCCTACGGCGAATCAGAGGAAGCCACTGTCATTGGCGAGTCAAAAGAAGTGTTAAAATGACCCTTCCTGGCAGTGTTGCCAGATCTAAGGCCGCGGCCTTCTCTAAAGACGGCTATGCCGGTGGGTTTTCTTAGTGTGATCCTATTTCCTGCGTTTCATGACAGCCAGGCGCCCAGATCAAATAATCTGCCAGATCTGGTGTGTGAAGCCTTGTCTCTGCGTACCCTCCCCGTTCGTAGACATATGCTAATTTCGCGTTGTTATTACGCAATAGGCTAAGACTCCGCTGAACTATACTCGCCCACTCAAAGACGTTATTGGTCCAAGGTCTATGTGTACTCGCATTACACGATACTGAATAATTAGAGACGGAAAAATTCGTGGGTTCATTTACATGTAGGTTAGCCTTCAAGAATATACATGCTTTCAAGCAAACAACGGCTGCTCATTGGTTGCTCGCTGACACGGTAAAATGGGCCCGCAATTACATTGTTATTATTGGCTCATCGACTTCAAGCTGCTATCAAATACGTCAACGACCAATTGTAAGAGGCAGTACGAACTTTCAGTTGCTGGTATAATAGCTTCTGCATGAAAGAAAACGCTAATTTTTCCGGTCTCTATGAATAATTTACAGTTGTATGGTTGAAAAACTCGTTCAAGCTTGTCACATAAACTGCCGGCCGATAGTAGAATCTTGACCACAATACAGTAACTTAAAAGTCCAATCTGCTTTCAGACGATAACTCGAAATGTACCGACCTCTGACCATACGTTATTAACTAACAAAAGGCCGGAAAACTTCGCGACTTAATTCCACGACATGCAAGAATTCAAAGTCGTGTACGTTACGACGTTCCTCGTAAATACCACACAGGTAACACGGGGTTTATCTATCTCGGCAATAAAAAAACTGATGTTCGTTTCCTGGCTCAGTGAATTAATCGTGAACTGCTCTCGTAGGGCGTGCAATAAAATAATGATTTTTAATATTTCAAGAAAATGAACGTCACATACTCTGGGTGCCTACTGCCGCCCCTCTTTGTTTTCAGTTCCACTATTCAGAAATATTATTCGCGACGAATGATATCACGGTGTGCCTACCGCCGCCCCTGATATCCGAAACAAATAGCTGAAAATTGGAGACCTTCGTTCTTCCTCGACGTCCGCGACCAAATGCCTCGACCCACTTTCTCTATCGCGGCTCTTCCTGTCTTGGCGGCAAACCACCCTCCCAGTCCAGTGGTCGCGAGGAGGTGCCTCCGTGTCGAGCATCCTACAAAGCTCCGCCCTCAGAGAACAGATTCCGTCTCAATTCACCTCGCCTTCTTTTATTTTCAAGTTGCATTTTTAATCTACAATTACATATTTTAAATAAACCCCTAAAATTGCACGTTAGAACGTTTTGTTCAGTTTCCAATCGGGGCACATTTCATTTAGCACACTTCCGGAAGAAGGGTGAACCAAAAACATGTCTTACGAGTACTTTTCAACGCACGTATATTTTGAAATACCTGCTCACTTTTATAATTTAAGCAATTGTATCTGCAGAATAAGTTATAACTAGCGACAGGAATTTTTGGCGAAAAGATTTTTTTTGCCCCACTTTGTTTCAATGCCTTACGTGCACACCTGCAGATAAACTTCATGGTTATCAGCAGAGTGTTTTTGTAGAGTTGCTATTTTTGACTGCACCAATCAATTCACGGATAACTGTGGCACAACACGTCTGTGACTTCCAGACGCTGGGTGTTACGGCATCCAATCACTGACCATAAAGCAGAGGTGGAGGTGCGTACGTAAGGTACTGAAACAAAGTTATGCATAAAATTTTTTTGCGAAATTTTTGTCCCTAGTTATAACTAGAGATGATGAAATATCGGGAACAATTTCTTGGCTTGTGGGTGTGAGCCGACTACCTGATGATGGCTGCAAGACAATCTCCAGACGCGGCTCACACCCACAAGCCTAGAAAATGCAGACAATGGCCGCGAAAGCCTGCGATCTACCTTAACCAACCTTCATCGGGAACATGTTTTGTACCAACATACCTTTGAAAACACTGTTATTTATTTATTTATTTATTTATACACGAACAAAATTCAGCTCCAAGGCCGGTTTACAATTTGCCGTGTCTAACATATTCTTATAAAGTAATTTTCACTACCAAGGAAAAAAAGAAGAAAAATTACAATAAGTAATACAATACAATAAGTAAAACAATACAATAACTAAAACAATACAATAAGTAAAACAATACAATAAGTCAAATATTACAATAGGCAATTCGGTATATAATACAATAGAATAAACAATAATATACAATCAAATAAGGTACAATTCAGTGAAGGAAACATCGTTAAATTTTGAAGGAATCATACTATGAGTAGCACATGCAGTATATGTAGTATTCAATGAAAATAGTGTAAGGAAAGTACTGTACGCAAAATATAATTGATTCTTGCACCATTGGGTGATATATGTCTGACACAACGTAGCTGTCTGCAGACCAACAACTCGTTTCAAATACTACAATAGCGAGATTCTTATTGGCTCAGTCAAACAGGACAACAGCTCTACGTACAAGAGAAAGCCACTTATCTTTGGTAAGCTGAACGTACGTTGAAACCCAACAAACAGTCGAGTATTCCCACGATAAATCACCATCTCTAGTTACATAACCCATGACCTTAAGAAAGACTGCAGATTAAGAGAATATCGCACATAATTAGACACCTGGCTTTCCAGCATCAAGTTCATAATCCTAAGGGAGTTTTCCTGAGCTTCGTAATTGTCACACATCCGTGACTGTACAACGTCGCCATAGAGCAAAGCCTCAATCAAGTGTGATTATAGTTCTTATGATTTACGAGCAACACAGTCTTGCGACAGAATAACTGTAGTGGTTTCACACATAAATCAACAAATAAGTACGTTAACTAGTTATTACATACATGCACATTTACTGCCACACAGCTAAAACATTCCTTACAAATTAGTATAATTCTTCAACGTGTATTGGTTTGTATTCGAACTGTTTGTTTTGTGTTCATGAAGGTTATCTTATAACATGGAAACTACAGGTTGACTTTTTATGAGGTAGTATATATCATTAAGAAGTAGGCTAAAGTACTGAGACCAGTCTATCACTCAGAAAATATTGTTCAGTCTAATTTAGGCGGACAGTAAGAAGTACTTCATAATATAATGAAATTGTATGTAATAACTAGCAGTCCCCCGCGGCTTTGCTCGCGAGTATTATTTGTAACTGATAATATTTACTTTAATTTAAAAACCTCTTTGTACACAAGATTGGTACTTCAGTCATCGTGTGTTAGAATGTCCAAGCGGCTAGTTGAACTAATTATGCAGAAGGATAAGTAGCTATAGCTGTCCATGCGAAAAGCAGTCTTAAGTTTGTCCCTGCCACTAACAGCGACTTCGCCTGGGCCTTATTTATAGCCCTGCCTATTTGACGTTGTGGGGTAATTACAGACACCTAAGGTAACAGGTTAATCGAATGAGAAACATCTGTTTACCCTGTGCACAACCATTGGTGATGGTGCCCTCAATTATATATTGTCAAAATATTCACTTTAACTTTATTGACATTACAAAGTTTCGGAGGGTAAAGGTTTCGCGGAAACGTATTTGGTGCCCCAAACTTGAGATTAGTGAGATGATATATCGTCGGTTTACTGCCAAAAGTGACAATGTCAATATGAGATAAAATTATAAAAATGGTAGGAATATGTATATGTTGTTCACGAACAATAGCCCAAGTTTCAAGTCTATTCGTCGTTTCGTACTGTTGTGTCACAGTATACTAACATACCACATTTTTGTTAATATCTACAATTTAATACTATTTTTAAATGAAATAGCATTTATGACTTAATCACTTTTGACAGTATACCGACGATATGTCAGCTGATATTGTAGAGGAACCTAAGTGGAAAGTGAAATGCAATTTTACCCCTTTTAAAGAATACATGTAAATTGCACTAATTCGATCTGCCTTGTAGTTTTTGTGTGTCAGATTTGAACGTTCGCACGCCGCTTTTAACGGAATTCGAGCCCAGAACCTCCCGGAATTTAGACCTGAGTGAAAACAACTGCGTCACGTAAAGTCGAAATAAATAATGAAAATAAAATTTATTGAAAAATAAATAAAATATCTGTGTCCTGGGCTCATATAGGTTGTACAACACGACGTCTCGATAGGTTACTGTAGTGAAACTCCTGTATAAGTTGTTTCTCGCTGCTCGTTCCTGCTTTTCGGATCGTCTGCCTTGATTATTGACCAACTTAGTTTTATTCTTAATAATCACGTTTCTTATAAAGAAAAAAATTACACACATATTATTTTAAATATTTACGTAAGCATCGCTCTGACGCGAACAACACCTCAATATCGCTACTGGTTAGATAGATATCGTGGGTTGATGGAAAACTAATTTCGTGCTTTTTCACCCTTTTGGGTGTCGAATTTCGAAATATTTTAAATTTACATCTTAGACATTTGTGTAAGTATCCAACTGAAGTGTAAATCACATCGCTAGCCCGTTCAGTCGAATCAAAATAAATCATTCACTAAAAAAAAAACACATATCACCCCTGCAAAGTATTGAGAAATCGAATTTCGAAAAATCTGAAAACAGTTTTGCGATAATTTCTCTAATCATCATTCTGAAGCAAAAATTAATTGTATATCTCGACTGGTTCGATAGATATCGAGGATTTATCTAAAACACATTCAAGGTCTTTTCACCACTTAAAAGAGTAAATTTCGTAAAACCCTTGAATCACGTTTTAGAATACTTAATTAGATATCTCGTGAATGTAAAAAACACAACATTAGCCCGCTGGGTTCAAGATATATCGACGATTAATTGAAAACGCTTTTCACCACTTTTCACCCCTTTTCACGTCCTTAGGTGGCGAATTTCGAAAATTCCTGAAATTACTTTTTAGGTATTTGAGTAAGCATCAATCCTAAACAAAAATCACGTCGCTATATAAAAAACTATGGGATCGATATATATCGAATGTG